>BGPR01005146.1:0-22226 GCA_013235015.1 Araneus ventricosus
TAAGATCATATTAATCACGATTGAGCATTTTTATGATACACCTCATAGATTTTCATTGGATTCACAGATTCGCCGACCAATGACTAATCAATTGCATTTAATATTTGGCATAATTTCAGTTCGAAAAGGGAAGATTTCAAGTGAGAAACCTTGAACCAAGGCTTAAAATGCGAAATTTATTTTTTTAGATAACAGAAAATATTTTGTACAAGAAATATACGTAAATGCATGTGAAGTGTAAATTTTTTTTTATGAAAAGTGCTTTTTACTTTCTCGTATGCGAAGTATACAAAGAGAAAGTATTGTAATCGTCAAAAAATTCGAACTCGAGATTTTGATGAATCTTCACGTTTTTGACCAACCTAGGTCCGAAAAACACAATTTTGGAATTATGTCTGTCTGTGTGCCTGTCTATGTGTCTGTGAACACGATATCTCAAAAACTATTAAAGCTACATGGATGGAATTCGGTAAGTCGTCTTTACATATAAATTGTAGGTTTCTATCAAATTTTGGATAAAATCTGTCCACGGGAAGTCTATCTATCTGTCCTTGTTAATGTGAACACTGATGATAACTCATAAACTTAAATAGCTAGGGGGATAAAATTTGATACACATTTTTATCATCAGAAATGTAGGTTTGTATAAAATTTTTGACCAAATCCATCAAAAGGTTGACTGTCTGTCTGTCTGTATAATCGCATACTTTTGAACGCAATAACTTCTTTAAAAAATTAATTTGATAAATGAAATTTGGTATGCGGCCTTCCTACCTTAATGGTAGATTTGAGTCCAATTTTTTTGTCAATCGGTTAAAAAAAAGGCTTTAAAATTGCAAATTTCGTTTTCTTTATCTTACACCCAGCCCTACTGGTAATCGCACCGGCTTCTAATTCCACTTCCTGCTTCGACTGCAACTGCGAAGAGATCTCAGAACTCCAAATCCCCTCAAAAGAAGCCAAACGCCACAGACCGGCTTTCGTCGCTGTTAAAGGAAAGTTTGTAGACCGCCCGGGACCGCCGCTCTCGGTGCGAAAGGGTTAAGCTCCATCCGTTTTAAAATTAAATGATTGCATATCTTATACACTTGCCACCCTGCATAAGCGCGGTTCTTGTTTTTCCATAGGTCAGATCAGTAAAAGGAAGCATTCCATTCAACCTCTGCCAATAAATTTTCTAGTCTGGAGTAAGCTGATTTTATAAATCAAGACTTTCAATTGTGAAAAAAGCACCGTCATAATAAAACTGATAAACATTTTGCCGGTTCATCAAACCCAAGAAAAAACAAACTCTTTTATTCTTTTCAATCATCACTATAGATAATGCGTAGATTATAGGAGATTTCCCAATTTCCTTCTGAATCTAAACATTTCTGAAGAAATTCAATTACTTCGGCCATGACTCGCTGAAACAAGCCAAGTTGATTGTTTGAAGACAAGATATACAGTTCGTTAGCCAGCAGGTTTCGCAGATGATTTGAAAATTACCTATTCTTGCGAAGTCTTATCATTTAACCTCAGATAAAGAAGACAAAATCTGTAAATCAGATTCATAAAACAATAGATGTAGTATGTGTTTTATGCATTACATACCTAAATATTCATCATTATACATGATTAACACTTTCCTATTTCCTGTGTGCTTACATTTCGATCCAGCAAAGCATTCTGTTCTACGAAAACACGAATAATTTTACCACATTCTTTTTGTGCACATGAATACACTTGTAACAATCATATTTAGCAAAAAATCTGAAATTGCAAGGCCTTAAAACGCTGGAATATATTTCCCACAAATCTCAGATAATTGCAGTATAGCCTAATGCTGACCAACTAAAGAGGCTCAATTGTTAGCTATTATTATCTACTAGCTTACATACCCGGCGTTGCTCGGGGCAGAAATATTTTCAAGTCTAAGTACTTATAACAGTTTAAACTTAAACACTTTTGCACTGTAAAGTCTTTCGTTGATTCTCTTTTTTCCTATGTCTCTGACCCCTCGGCCAGCAGCTAGCTAATCTCTTCTTTTTATCTCCGTACTTTAAACCACTTCAAAAACCCTTGGAAATCCATCTTCCCATCCCCATCATTGCTACCGAAACAACAGAAATACTTCATATCATGCTTTATATGGCCCCCATTCTCTTTGTGGTGTTTGTGTGGCTGACCGGAAGCATCATTCCTTCTTCTTCCTCCCTTGGCTCTCTATTCGGTAGGAAGGAAACTCGGTTAACCTTTAATGGCTTTACATACTAACAGTGGCTAGCCAGGGTAAGTGGCGCTTTGATCATACTATGATTTTTTTCTCCTCTCCCCCCCTCTTCTCATCATAAAAGACTTAACTTGCGTAAACGGTGGCCTGGAAAATGGTATTTTTCGACTCCTTATTGTATTTGACTTTAAAAAGTGACAAAAACATATTAATGTGGGAAAAAAGGGTAGGTGGTTAAATACCAAACCCCGCCCACAGGTAAAAATGCTTCACTTAAGGAACACTCTAGGGGTAAATGCACCAAAGATAAAGGATGAGAAACAGGAGTTAAAAACTAAATTATTTATTATTAGAACAACATAATATGAAATGAGAAAAGTATTTACACAGGTGACTATTTACATTTAGACAAGAAAGATTTAGGGTTTGTTACTTAGCCATTAAAATATCAAACTTATACCTCGGTAAAACATTTAATTATAGCCACACAGCCATCGCCCATCGCCGCCGTGCTGACAGGGGAAAAACCCCGTAGCTGCCAATTGATCACCTACCGCATGACTGTTCCGTTGGATTTCAAAAAGTCATCTCCCCCTGATTAAAATATTACACTTGGTTTTAACGGAGAGCGTACACCTACGCATCACGTGATTACCGTGGGAAAGCGCGTGGTCCTTATCTCCCGATATGTTTCTGCTGACACAACAATTATTCAAATGAATTTGTACGGAAAGTGAGAAAATATTTTTAGGGAGGAATTAAACTTAACGCTTTTGCGCTAGACTGGGAAAATACAATTCCTACATTAATGTTTTGTTACCATGGCCAGTGGCGCTCAAGGCATATGATTTTTTATACCCCAGTCGTCATATGCTTAGCAAAGTGAAAATGGCTCTCTGCACCTGGTATTATTTTTACGCCCCCTAATCATATTTTGCTTTGAAAACTGGCATAAATGCAGTAATGTTTTGTCTCCATGGCGCCCCTAAAACTGGCATGTGCGTCATTTATACTTCACTAAATTCCCCGGTCGCTACGCCGCTGCACACTGATAAGGATCATTCAAAAACTTGTGAAATTTAAACGAAGCAATGCGTAGTAACTAAACTAACGGCATTTGGATATTTGAGTGCATATTAAAAGCTGCGAAATAACAGCGGAAGTAAGAAGTCTATCTTGACCAAAATAAGCAATATTTTCTTAACTTTAACTGTGGTAAAAACAAGAGAATAAAGGAATCGATGCAACAATGAATTGGCTTGAATTTAAATCTCATAACAATAAAAGCAGTGTTACAATTTGAGTTTAAAATCAATTTTGAAATGTTCATTACAGTCAGAGAAAATATTGTACAACAATTAACAACAGCGAAATTAAAATCATCCACCTAAGTTCATGCAAAATAGTTAAAGATTGGTACTTAAAATCTCTTTATATTAGATAATAAGAAAAAAGTTAAATTATTTTTAGTTTATAAACAATGCCAAAAAACAATTATTAATATATAAAAGCAGAATCTTGAAAAATTTCAGCTAACAATGCAGACACTCGTTTTATAATTATTTAAAAAATCTGCCATAATATTATAATTGTTAATATTATTTTGAAACCACTTGTAGTTAAAATAAGGAATCCCATAATGTTGTTGATACTATGATATTTCCATGTGACAACGCCATTTTTACCGTTTATAGGGCGTAAAAGTCAGACAAACACGTGACACCAAGTGGGTATATAATAGGGATGGGAAAAATCTACCGGTTTAAACCGAAAACCGGGTTATTTTGTTTATTTTTCTTATTATTTTTTATTTTCCGGTATTTTTTTGTCCCGGTTATAACCGGTTATTTTTTAAAATCCAATAACCGTGCAATTAAACCAGATCGGAAAAAAGGCTCGATTTTAAGTTGACTAAAATTTACCAAGTTTGAATTGAAGCTTTGAATTTCATCATCTTAAGCCAATCATCGACCACCGCTTCCTCCAGGTGTCTGTTGGTTGGCGGATTACTGAAAGTGTCTTTATGAACAGATACATATTGGCCAATGGATTCATTTCCTGCAAAAGCAGTACTAATAAAAATATTTCGTCTGCAAACGGCGTCTGTTTTTCGCAGTCAAAAAATTTTTATCTTTAGTCGGAAGTTCTGTGGCATCCGAAAGATTAGTATCCATGTTGAATGATGTTGTTTCCGATAAGAGGTGTCGACTCACGGATCAACACATTGCTGAAAGAGTCTTTATGAGCAGATTAGATGATAAATATTGGCAAATGAATTAATTAGTTGTGAAAACAATGTTAATAAAAAATTTTGTCTATAATACTTACTTATTGCAATAATTAGTCATTTATTATTATTACACATTGTATTAATTACTTATTTATAATCATTACTTATTACATTAATTAATTATTGTACTAATACTTACTTATTGTATATTATTATTAATAAAAAATTATGTCCACAAACGTTGCTTTAAAAAAAAACGAAAACTGTTTTTTTTAAAAATGGATTTTTTGAGCGATTTTAACTGTCAGGTTAAACCGGAGGTGTAAAAAACCAGTTTAACCGAAAACTGGTCTTTTTTTTACTATAACCGCCATCCCTAATGTATAATTAGAGTTACTGATGTCTTCTATAGTTGCCCAGACTGCTGTACTGCTGCATGTCGTCGTTAATATTTTTTTAATGTCTTGAGCTCGCTTTCTAATTGCACCGAGTCTTATTTCTCTTTTATTATGTTGACTACAGGGAAAAGGGGAGTTGTTGTTTGAATGGTGGTCAAATAAAATGCAATCAACAGATTTGAAAAGAGCAAAACTCTACAGAATGCTGTGTATGATTCGGCTATTGGTAACTGTTTGCGATTTCAATAAGATATGGAGTAAAAAGTAGGTAAAAGATATGAGAGGATGAGATTATAAGAAGGTTAGCGAAGCTTTATGAGTTTGATTTTCAGATCACAGAGAAATCCAAATTCTTCTTTCAGAGACTCTTATGAAAGAAAAAAATCCTTGCATATTGGCAAAGAATTCGGTAAAGGTGAATAGAACTTTCCAATCAGGCTTTGAGAAATTAACCCTCCGTCGTGCTCAATATTCGCACTGGACAGTTAGGGGGCAATACGCCTGACAGGCACAGGTGAGCAATTGCGAAATCAATATTGTTTACACATATTAATAATTTTAATTTTAGCATCCTAAAATTAATCACTGGCCTTCTTGGGGAGGCCTGAAAGAATAAAGTGAGGATGTCGTTGCAAAAATGTCATCATGAAACGAAGACACAAGAGCCAAGTATTTCTTCACTTTCCGAACTTAGGACAACAAAGTCTTCCTGTCACTTAAATCAAACATGCTGGTGTATCGTTTCTTTCCTTTGACCAAAACAAGTTTTTGGGGCAACCGTGTTCTAGAACGATAAATTTTACATGAAAAAGTCATGAAATGCCTAAAATAAATATCCGTGATAAAAAAAATCGACGGGAGACTGTCTCTGCGAAACGGCCGCTTGGAGTGAGGGGCGTATACTTACTTACCTTACTCAACTGTGACTAAAATTGCTGTATGTGACTATTAACTCTATAGTGACTATTAGTCTAGTGTGACTATGTGACTCTATCCATGTAAATTTCTTCGTAAGTTTCACCAAGTTTTCAACTCAACATGCGACTAAACCGTAATTACAAATTCTAAAATTATTTTTGAAATTTTCGATGTCTACTCTTGTCTATTAAATGAAACTAAATCCAACTCCCTATGCAATTTGGCTGCGGAGCTATAAGCGTTTAATTTTAGCACAAAATTCGAAGTATTTGAACAATTCTTGAGTAACATGAATGAATTGCCTTAGTCTGCGTACGCACGCATCGGTCGCTGTGACGTCATCAAAATTTTTCGTCATTTTCACTAACTTTGCAGCTCGACTGTGACTAAATAGTAATTCCAAATTCTAAAATTCTTTTTGCAATCTTCAACGCCCACCTTTCTCTGTTAAATGAAACTAAAACCAACTCTACGTTATTTGGTTGCGGAGCTATAAGCGTTTAACTTTAGCTCGAAAAGGGTCATAATATTTTCCTTTCCCGACACACCTTTAGACCACTATGGAGAGACATAAGTCTACGTCAGAAACGGATATTAAGAGCATTCATATATGTAACGAATTTGGACGCTATCTGCCTGTGAGATCAATATGGCCATAACTGCACTCCACGAATCGGAGAAGACATTTTAGTAGAGGGATGCAAACATCAGGTAAAGATAGAAAACTACTAAGAGGGACAGATTTCTACCCTTCATGGAAACGGATGGGGGAATTAAAATTTCCGAGATGAGCCTGTCAGGCCGGTTGCAGCCGACGGAGAGTTAAAAACTAATAGGTAGGCAAGGTCAGTGATGTTAAAATGACTTATAACAGGGATTCCCAAACTTTTTTTCCCTTTCGTTCCCCTTGATTATTCTTTTTATTTTGGCGTACCTCCTACTATCATACCTAACTGCCAACCCCCTAACCATCCGTCTATGGAAAGAAGCCTTTATCAATAATGCTACTCTGTAAAAAATATCCGTTTTTTTCCAGACTTTTTCCGTATATTTGACGGTTTAAAGCTGTTTTGTTGACAAAACGGTTTTTCCCCGTTTTCCGCTCCAGCCATAAACGGTTTAAAACTGTCAGTTCAAATTCTGTTTTTCGTCATATGGTATTGCTTTCCGTATGATAACTTTCCCTTTTCTTAAATGTAATTTTATTGCATTCATTTCATGTTTTTAATAGGGTTCCATCTCCGCTATTGTTTACACATGTTGCAGTAACCTGTTGTCACTCATGAAAGCTAACCTTAAAACACGTGTTCTGGCAATAGTTGATTTTTACACCACTAGGTGGCGCCACTAGAGCTATAGTGACTTTAAAACTCAAATAGATTATTTTTACTTTATTTTCTGATGTCTCCGGTGGTCTAGTGGTTAGAGCGACTGCCTTTTGTTTCTATGAACGCGGTTTCGATCCCCGGTTCGGAGGAGTTCGAAGTTTTGTCACCATCTTGCATCGAAATCGTCCAAGTAAGTTCAATTAAAAATTAGATTAACTGAAATTAATAATAAAGCCTTGATTAATTAATATTCCTAATCGATAATACACATCAGCACGTTTCAACTCAACTCGAACAGAAGGAGAAAACAACTCAACTCAGTCGATGACGTCACTTACTTCGATTATTTAATTTTTAACGAGAAAACTTGATCTCATACGGTAAAAAACCGTTGTGACTACGGATTTACTTCGTAACTTTTACGGAAAAAACTTGTCCCTGTACGGTAAAAAACCGTTGTGCCTACGGATTTACTTCGTAACTTTTACGGTTTTGCACAACCAACCCAGCTGCCGGTTTAAAACCGTAAATTTTACGGGATTTTTTTTACAGTGTATGGCTAGCTTAAGTTAGCTTTAGTGTGAAATGATTCAAATTAACAGATTTGCAGAACTTATTTTTGATTTTAATTTTATTGTAGTTCATTTTGCGTTTTATAATAGTATTAGTTCAACGCCAAAGCAAATGAAATCAGTATTGTTATTATTTAGTCTTAACTTATAAGTACAGCGAAAAATTACCCCTCGTAATAATCAACTATTAAAGTGGTATAGTTATTAAATAGAAAGTATTCACTAGGAGAAACAAAATTCTCTAACTTTTTTAATCCCTTGTTTTCTTGTTTCCGCCATTAACAAATTTGATTTCGCGTATCCCCAAATGGTCCTTCGCGTACCACAGGTTGGGAACCTCTGACTTATATGGATGGGCTAAATGCTATTGAAGATACATAGAAATGCACTGAACAAAAAGCAGAAGTCCCAAAAAAAGACGAGAGGCTTTTCATTATGTGCTGTCATATTGCAGCCCGGAAATTTTGATTTGATGTGGAGCAGCTTAGAATCACATATTTTAAAAATACATAACTAATTTTTCCTTTACAGATAAATTTAAATCTTTTTATTATTTTTTTATTGAGATAAACTAAATCATCAGTTTGTAGGTTGTATAACTTATCTTTTTATCTTGAAATAAAGCACATCATGGAGGATATTGTTTGATATAGGGTACAGGCCTTCTTATATAAAATTTTTACAGGTTTTTTCTTTTTCTTTACCTGCCATTAGCAATCCTCTTTAATACTGGATGCTTGAGTCTACTGTAATATCAAAAATCAGATCAATTTTGTTTAAGAACAATAAGAAATTACGTAGGCTAAACATTTATTGATACAGGTTACAGATTTTCTTATATAAAATTATTACAGGATTTTTCTTTATGAGAAATTTCGTAGGCTAAACATTTATTGATACAGGGTACAGGCTTTCTTATATACACTTATCTTTACCCACAATCAGCAATCCCCTTTAATACTGGATGCTTGAGTCTACTGTAATATCAAACATCAGATCAATTTTGATTAAGAACAATGAGAAATTACGTAGGCTAAGCATTTATTGATACAGGGTACAAGCTTTCTTATATACAATTTTTACAGTTTTTTCTTTCTCTTTACCCGCCATTAGCAATCCCCTTTAATATTGGATGCTTGAGTCTACTGTAATATCAAACATCAGATCAATTTTGTTTAAGAACAATGAGAAATTACGTAGGCTGAACATTTATTTTGTAATAGTGTTCTCTTTATAGAAATGTATTGCTTTTTTAATATTTATGGAACACTGTGAAAACTAGAGAAATTTAATCTATAAGTATTTTCATAAAACTTTAAAAATAAAAATATGATAAAATGAAATGTTGTTTTTCTTGTTTATTATTTATTAATTAACAAAAAAATTTATGTTCCATAAACAAATATCAATTAAATAAGTTCACATTATTTGTCTTTATAAAAAAATATTGCTCGACAATTTAGAATGAAACTGTTACATAGTCTTTTTTTTAAAAATGACGAGGCGACTAATTAAATATTATAATTATAGTAATTTTATACATTTCTTTTATTGAATTTCATGAACTTTATAACAAAACGAAACATTTCTTGTAGAATGGGATATTTATTTAAAGCTGAAACTTTTTTTGTAATGCAACGTGACTTTTTGTCACACGTTTACATTGCAGGAAATTAATGATCCCATAAGGAATTTAATTATAAAACACTGCGTCTCTTTTCAGGAAGTTTAATCTTTCTTCAAAAGTACAAGCAATCAAATTATTTTGTTCCACCATTTCAGTTCATGGCCATAAATTTCAAATAATTTCAAATATAACAAGATAAGATATGTGTTTATAAATAAAATCAACCCATAAATTACAAGACGGAATAAAAATATCTATCATCAAATGACCAAGATATAACATGTTTAATCTAGTATTGCGCAAATAACAATAAGTTCTTATCTGTTACATCTTCTACACACAATAGGAGAAATGAATGACAATTTCTTATCACCTGAGCTTTAAATGCGTATATTAATGAATGGTGCACTCATGTGATTACTTTGTTTCTTTTATTTTTCCGCTGCAAATGAAAAAAAAAATATTGGAAGCAATTTTCGGCACTTGAATCACGTGGATATAATTGTAGAAACAAATATCAGGATACAATGCTATATAAGTAAATGGAATTATATATAATCTTCAGACGAATAATATAATTTAAAATGAGCGAATGCGAAATATCGATTGTTTTGAATATGAGTTTTTAAGATCACTCTATCATATCAAAGAGGGAGACTTTTATAAGAAGATGAAAATAATATGGTATTATTTATTATTAACATGTTCCATAAAGAGCCTTAACAGTTCTAAGTTATTACTAACTTACTAACCCTATTCAGTTAAATGGTTTAATTTTTCCCCATACCTGCTGTAACAGATTTTAAAAAATAGCGGTTTGGATTTCAAATCGACTTTCTAGTATACCTCACAATATTAGTCCAGTCGAATTGTACTTACACATGGAAAAAATACAAAACAGCAATTTTATTGCTTTAAGTTGTTGGGTCAGCCCCACAAAACGTGGCTCTATATTTAGTACCCCGAGATCGAAGCGGATAAGGGGGAGGGAAATTCGAACGATCGGTTTTTTCCGTTTAAATAAAATGCTATTAATCTGAGAGGAAACTTTTAAATCAAAAAGTTATAGCTAGAAGAACGATCTATACAACGAGTTTTTTCTCAAAAAAGTTGGATTTTTCAAACAATATTTAAGATCTGGATCTGAAATTTTTACCATATATGCCCTACTATATAGTGCGTATTTACGTGAAGTGTCAAAAATTTCACTTTATTTGTAAAAAAAAATTAAAAATACTTTTCCAAAATTTACATTTTTTAAAAGTTACTCCTGCCCTAATTAAGCTATCTTAAGGTTCGACGACTAATTTTATAGATCGTTTTACTAGCTTTCGAATTTAAAATTTTCCCCACAGAACAATAGTCTTGTATTTAAACACAGAAAACTGATCGCTCGAATTTCCTTTCCCCTTATTCGGTTCGATCTCGGAGTACAAAATATAGTGCCATGTTTTGTATGGCCGACCCAACAACCAGTGGCGGACTGGCCAGGTTGCCAGATTGCCCGATGGCAAGTCGGCCCCCTTACATATAAGACAATTCGGGGCCCCAGGATATGTGTCGACTAAAGATCATAAAGACCATATTAAGAAATTCATTGTCTGAGGAGAACTTGGAATTCCTGTACGTTGCTATGAAAAGGAATTTCTAGATGATTTGGATATAGAGTACTCATTAACCTTTTTGCACAATCATCTAGTGAACTCAAATGTTTCCTGAGTTGCCATTAATGAAGTGCACCAAATGTAATACACTTCGGAACATTTGAGTTGTTAATCGTTGACAGTTAGAATTATTCTTTTTAAAAAATTTAAAATTGGTACATAGTTTGCACTTTATTTTCAGTTTGGTTAAAATATTCTCAATATAACAATATAGTTCCAAAATTACAGTATGCTACACAACCACCAAAATTATTTAATATTTAATCATAAAATTATATTTGGTATTTATCACTTTCAATAATACGTGTATAATGTATTTAGTAATATATATATATAATAGAGTTTTAGATTAGGAATAGATTATATTAACTTATTGATTTTAATTCATTATATTTGTAATAAATGATATCCAAAAATATATTTGAGATGGTAAGGTAGATGTGATAGGGCCTCCTTTGTCTCATGGCAACCACTCTTTTCAGACCCAGTCCGCCACTGCCAATAACTTAAAGCAATAAAATTGCCGTTATGTATTTTTTTTATATTTTGATCCTTTTCATGACAATTCGACTGGACTATATGGTGTATTTTGAGTTTCACTTAGTCGTATTCAGATCATTCTATCAAATCAAGAGGAGGATTTTTTCACGAGAAGATAAAAATGAAATGCTGTTGTTTGTTAATTAGGTAGCATGTTCCTTAAAGAAGTTCTTTAATAAACCTTAAATCAAACGTCAAGTATGGGGTTAATTCTTTCTCATACGCGCTGTTACAAATTTCAAAATCAACAATGGGATGGTTTTCTCGTAGATAAACTGCCCATATGGTGCCTTTTCTGTTCTACTGCATCGTATTCTGAAGAGAATCGAGTATGAATTTCGGACTCCCTTCATTCCTTAACCGCTTCCATTTATCGAATAGTGACTCTCGTGCCTGCGGAGAAGTCGGCTATACCATCCACTAGGCGACTTGCCCATTGACTCTCTCTTGGCGTATTAGGAAACCTTCTACTTCACTGGAAAGTTTGTGGTATAAAGAGTACTTGAGAATCTGAATTCGAGAAAAAGAATAATAAGCGTGATTAAATTCGTAATAGACAATGAAAACATAATCCAACTGGGATTATTACTCAAATAATTTACAGGAAAGGCATTTCTTACTTCAATGGCACTAGCAACCTTTAAGTGCACTAAAGAATATCACATTGCGACGCATCATCTGGAATAGCGACGATTCTTTTGGATGGTTGTTGAACAGCGTATTCGGCTCTTAAATTGCCCCTGAATGTACAAATCAGTGAAACACCAACTTGAAACATTTCAGAAACATCAGAAATGAGTAAAGAACCAAGCATTGTAAGATAATTATATGAGATGAATGCACAGTGTGGCTCATAAAAAATAATTGGAATCATTGGACTGAACATTGCAAGATTTACGTAGAAAAGAACGTCTATTCGTAGAACTTTAAAGTTTGTGGTACCAAAGAGTTCTTGAGAATCCGAAGTCGAGAAAAAGAATAATAAACATGATTAAATTTATTATAGACAATGAAAACATAATACAACTGGAATAACTACTCAACTGCCTTCGAACAATAATTCAAACTTATCCTACATTCAATGCACTGAACATATTAAGTCTTTACTGAAGATCCGCCGTGTATGGGGCCTGTTGCACGTTAAATCATACGTAGTGGTCAAACGTCCTCCCGTTGGTGTGGCGTGGAAGTTTGGAGAGGGGGGTGCCAGCTCAGGTGTCGTCCTCGTCATCTGACCGAGGTTCAAAATTACGAGGTCCGTCCCAAAATAGCCCTCGTGTTGCTTCAAAACGGGACGTTAATATAACTAAACTAAACTAAACTATTAAGTCTTTCCTTTCTCATAATTCTTCAATAGTAAGCTCGCTATTCCTTGTATCCACACTTAACACGCAATGATTCCTCATCTGTACTATGTTACTCAATAACCTGTGAATTAATGTAGGCTTTTTCATGTTGTTCGTCATTCATCATTTTTTCCATTAACACCCGTGATAATCAAAACATTGCATATTTTCCTTTATTTTGTTGTCAATTCTATGTGTAAACCCTAGCTTTCTAATTTCCCATTCTTCTGTATGCTGTAATGTATTTTTGCAACTCAATAAAGTCCACCTACCAAATAGTATAGAAGCCACATGAGCTCTAGAAACGGCAGTGTGGTGTTAAAGTTAAAGGTCCTCTTTCTCTTGCCCCACTGGGTACAAAATTTGATATCGATCTACAATTTTGGCGTCAAAATCGTGTACCAAGTTTCATTTATATAGTTTATTGTAATAAAAAGCTATGGTGTTTACCTATACATAATTTGAAAGATCGACGCACAGTCAACGCTTTAACAAAATTGGTTCCAAATCTGATATCAATCTTCCATTCTTGTAAATTATATGCTAAATTTCATCTGCCTAGAAGGGGTGTCTTAGTGTTATATTGTTCATATACAGACGACTGAGCGACCGGCAAACTTTTCGATGATGATTTTGTCCAAAATGTGATGGAAATATAGAATTTTGGTCTAAATACTTGGTTCTGTTTATTGGCGCAAGAGTCATTCGTTGCCTATACTGCGCCAGACTAAACGTCATATTTGCGTCAAAATGAAATAAGATACTTACATCATGCAATCGCAGGCTAAATGATTTGTGAAAGTAATTCTATTATGTTGGTACAAATGATATTGAATCAATAACCATGGTTAAAATTGCAAAGACTCTCCTAAATCAGAGTATAAAATCCAATGAATTTTAAAAATGGAAAAAGGTGATCTACTGGGTGAATTGGTGAAAAGGTGAATTTTAAAAATGGAAAGGTGTGGTGCATTACCCATAAGTGTCTGAAAGAAATGCAAGCGTTTCGAATTCAACAATGACCTTTCTATCAGAATATGAAAGGCAGAGGAGCACAATCACAGTGCGGGCACGTAGGAGGCTGTTCTGTCAGTAACATACGCCGATGTGTGAAACAAGTGTGGTCAATACCCAGGAGTGTTACAGTAGTTCATATTAAAGATCACATGCCAAATTTGACTCATCTAGCTCATTTCATTTTAGTTGCCATGTTCAGAGACAAATAAACAAAATTGTCGATGACAGATTTTTTTTATTGCAATACTTTCTATTTTTAATATTTGTTATTCGAAAAGGTAAAAAATGACGTGTAGTAATTTGTTAATGAGGCGTTAATATGTTTTAAAACTTGCCTTAAAATGATCTAGGATACTTTTTTACCAATTTACATTGTATCTAATTTCCTCTAAGCTGCTAAATTTTCAATAGATTAAGCAGATAAATTAAGTAGATAAGTTACCGTTTGCGACACTTTTTTTTATTTCTGCAATAATTTTTGTCCATAATTTAGATTATTTCTATTAAACATAAGATTTCAAATATTTTTGTTGTTCTTTCTACCTTTATAATTGTATGTCCCTTGTAACATTCTTTTATTTCAGACATAGGGATTTCACCTGCATTTTCTTGTGTTCTGAAATATATTTTTACTATGGATTTTGCCAAGATATATATTAAAGGTTTTATGTCTAAATTGGGTTTTTCGAACATTTTTGTTTTTGTTACCTAACTTTTACTTTTACCCTACTGCTTAATATAATTTGTAGTTTCATATTAAGTAAGTACTACACATGTTTATACTTTAGGGCAATAAACTGTGAATAAAGCATGCTGAAAAAGGAACCGAAATTTAAAAATAAATAAATTTCTAAGTGTACCATTTAATGCAACTTCTTCCCTTCAAAATACTTGCCTCTTTCTTTAAAAACAGCTTCTAATGTGTCATGAGAATCCCCTTTCAGGATAGCTCGTCAGTCTAGCGACGACGTTTATTCTTTTTCTTCTATAATTTCTAGTCTTCAACTTTCCATGGTGGATTTCTAGATTGGGAACAAAAGAAAGTCCACATCTAGATTTACGACATCCACGCATGAACATTCCATCCAATCCCGACTAGCTATGCGGCAGTGATGGCCTCGTGGCAAAGTCACGGTTTCGGGGCCGAAGGGATCCAGGCTCGAGACCCGACTCCACCGAAGCCCCGCCATGTACGTGGGCCCTCTGCGCGCTAAATCATAAGTAGGGGGCCAAATGTCTAATATGTCATGGGAATCCCCTTTCAGAATAACTCTTCAGTCTCGCGACGAATTTTCTTCTTTTTCTTCTACAGTCTCAAGTCTTCGTCTTTCCGTGGTGGATTTCTAGATTGGGAACAAAAGAAAGTCCACATCTAGATTTACGACATCCACGCATGAACGGTCCATCAAATCCCGACTAGCTATGGGGCCGCGGTAGCCTAGTGCCAAAGTCACGGTTTCGGGGCTGGAGGGATCCAGGCTCGAGACCCGACTCCACCAAAGCCCCGCCATGTACGTGGGCCCTCTGCGCTCTAAATCATAAGTAGGGAGCCAAATGTCTAATATGTCATGGTAATCCCCTTTCAGAATGACTCTTCAGCCTCGCGACGAATTTTCTTCTTTTTCTTCTACAGTCTCAAGCCTTCATCTTTCCGTGGTGGATTTCTAGATTGGGAACAAAAGAAAGTCCACATCTAGATTTACGACATCCACGCATGAACGGTCCATCAAATCCCGACTACAAATGGGGCCGCGGTAGCCTAGTGGCAAAGTCACGGTTTCGCGGCTGGAGGGATCCAGGCTCGAGACCCGACTCCACCGAAAAACCCATTACGCACATGGGCCCTCTGCGTGCTAAATCATAAGTAAGGGGGCCAAACTCTCTCCAGCTGGTATGGTGTAGAAGTTTGGAGAGGGAATCCCTACTCAGATGTCATCCTCGCCATCAGACCACTCTCATAATTACGACATCCTTCCACAGGCAGCCCCCGTGTTGATTCAAAACCGGACGTTAGTAATACTAAACTAAACCCCACTAACTGTGGCGCGATTCATACTTTAGTTTTGAGTCAAAAGACAACACACGGATTTTGCTGTATTGTGATTTGTCTGCAGATCTTATGAGACAAAAATAGTATGAAATGAGCTTCGACAGATACCTAGATTTGCAGCAATCTCAAAGACATTTAAAATATGATTTTCCCATATCAAAACACGTACTTCCGCCGTGAAAGGACGCCAAGTGACGTGGAAGTCGGACTCGGATAGTCTTTGGTGAATGTTCTATCCAGTTTGAAACGTCAGCACCATAAATACCATTCGGAATGACTAAAACGATCCTCTCCGCTTTTTATTTAATCATAAAAGGATTTCCCAATTTTATGCAAAATTTCACATAAACTTATCGCTTTTCCATTTTCGAAATGTAACAAATAGTCAGACATCCAATGTATTGCCCATTCTATCACTCACAAAACAGTAATAATTGATGTGGTGTTCTCGAAAAAGTGCAGGTGCAAACTCAAGGTTAATGCTATACAACGTCATTACAACGGGAATGGTAGGCTGACGATTTAAAGCCCTACTTTGAAACTTCGGTTTCTTTTAAGATAAACCTCGTATATCTACAGTCGTCAGTATTGTTTTTCTGAAAGTCTCTACTAATAATAAAGGAGAATGTGTGTGTGTGTATTTTTGTGTTGGCGTTCTACAAGGCAGACCGCTGGACTTAGGGATGCGAAATTTGGTACGAATATTCTGTGGAGAGTGGCAATGTGCACCTCGGAGCCGTTTCCTGAAATTTTAATTAGAATTTTAATTAATTAAAAAGTAAGAGAAATTTTGGTGTTTTTCCTTAATAACTTTCGAAAATATTACAGCACATAAATCATTTTACACCATCTGAAAGCGCAAAACATTATCCTTTCAGTGATATCAATAAAGTTGTTGTACGATGTTTTTTCTAATTTTGATAACCTTTTAAAAATAATTTTGGCATAATTTACAACAATACTTTTCATTGTTGCAACCCAACTCAAACCATTTTCATTGTTTAAGCAAATATAATCGCGTGTTTCTCTTCTGTTGTTTAAATCTTTGAAACTATCCTTTGGATTTTACTTTCTTGTTTTATTTGATCAATTTTTCTGTGAAATCTGTAAATGGAGTCCTCAAGATGGTAAGCATGCAATGAAATAATCCACTAAACTGAGAGATTATTGTTGCTATGTTGTAATTCTTTTTATCAGCGTGTTTTAAGCCAATTAGCATGTTGCTGGACGTAAAATATACCGCGCCAATTTAATGTTGAAATGAAATGCGTATATTACTTTAAAGTAGACAAGGCTACGAACACTTTTCGTAGCCTTGCACTACTAGACAAGCAAAGCAATTTTTTGTATGTATTCGTCTGCATTACAATGGTTAAATTTATTTGGTTTCTACTTTAGTCTTATAGGATGCTATGCATTGTTATTCCGATATCTTCAAGATAAAGTACGACATTCAGAATTTTCAGCTACTTTATGCAGATATCGTACAATATATTGTGCTGATAGGGATTTCATGTTAAGAGAGCATTTATTTTAAATTTTAATTACTAGACCAGTGATTTGCAAAGTTCTCGGCGCCCTACGCAAAACTCTAGAAAGTACTTTCTGCAAAATAATCAGCACTGTTTGCATAGGTAATGCAAAGAAAGTAAAACACATCTTAGATCTCATAAAAAATTATTCAGTAAATTTCAGTAGGCATAATTATCAGCAGGAAAGATAAACCTGCTGATCGCAAAACATTTTTCAAAGCTTGGAATTATACTGAGTACAACTACTCTCATTTCCTTTTCTACGTTGATTTTTGCGCCATTCTTCGAATTTAAGACAGCAATTAGGGAAAAACCTAGATACTCACAAATAAGAAGCAACAAGTGGAATTAAAATTATTTGATCTATAGTACTTTTAATATATATTTGTGCGGTATTTGTTCCTGTCACCACCAGATGGCGTAGTGTTGCGTATGCTGTAATGCTACTCGGTGCGATAGAGTGCAAGGGGAAGAGATAGGCAAGGTCTCTAATAAGAGAGTTCAATTGTCTTTAGCTCTTGTGAAGGGGACATTTTAATCAAAGTCCAGCAACTGTCCGCAAGTAGGTGGTCAATAGGGTTGTTCTCATATGAGCGTAAAACACTTTTTGTGAATTTTCAATGGGGCACTACATAAAAACATCTACTACATAAAAAAGAATTACTTTAGTAACCTTAATACTGTACCACCAACCTTTCGGTTAACAGCCGAAATGAATGATATAATGATTGACTTTATAGCCAACAGCGTTGTTTTGCTTTTGTACAGGAAATACGGCGCTGTTTTGTTTCTTTTTATTGTATCATTTATCATCCAAATAATATAAGTTCTAACCTTTAATATAATCTTTCATGATGTAATTTTCAGAACAATGCCATGAAAAAACGCAGAATAATATATTCAAAATATAGTAAAATACTCTATATGTTATCTACGATCCAATATCTTAAAAATGGCTAGATAAATAATCGCTCACATCTTAAATTCCATTGCCGCAGTCAATCGAAAGCTGCCCAGCCGGGGTCGCCTTTACAAAAGAATATAAAAAATTAGAATTTTTATTAAATAAGAAAAGTGACGATATTGACGAAATCGAGACTTGTTACAAAGTTAAATTTACAATCTTAAATCAATCAATGTACAATATTAAACATCTATATTATAAGCAAATTTTACTCCCTGCATTTACAAAGCAAATACATTAACTTAATAAAGTTACATAAAAATGTAATTGAGCAGATGTTTAGTAAATTTTACACTCGAAAGTTGAGGTAGTCAACATAGTTTATAACATGAACCATTTGAATCGTGGAAAAGACACACTTTTGAGAAAAAAAGAGAGAACTACACGATTAGAGGGAACTGAACAGGTAAAAACAAATCTCAACATGAAAAACTATAACCTCATCTATCTCGAACACACACAAACTTTTTTCAATGCGAATTATTTACACAAATTTTTGTTTTTATCAGTATTTAAAAAATTATAATTAAATGTCTGTTGTTATTAGTATCAACAAAATTACAATTAAGTTTATCGCCAATACCAAACTGAAGAACCTCGGTGGCCAAATGGTAAGGTTTCCGGGCAGGAGATTTCCAGGTTCGAAACCCGATTCCACCAAAGACCTGCCGTGTGTGGGGCATACTGCACGCTAAATCATACCAAGCGTCATTCTGAGGGCTGGTGTGGTGTGGAAACTTGGAGAGGGGAACTCAAACGTGGTGGTATGCTTTATAAATGTTCTTCAAAAATTCATTTTATATTTGGAGAAAAATCAATTTCATTGGAGATCAAAGATTGCAACAGAGTTATGAAAATTAGTAAATTGATGTTAAAAATGAAGATTAATAATGAAAATATTTTATCGTGTTTCTATTAGCAAGAGAGATAGGACAAATGTAAATTATTCCAGAAGAGTTCGAGGTATGTGATTATAGCAGCAAAACTGAACATCTGGTGTGCAACGACTAATTTTATTACCAACGATGCCCAGTCATAACAAAATTGCTTCTTCACAATTATGAACTTTAAGACAGCAATTATGTAAAATAAGAACGGCCAAAAAAAATTTATTAACAAATTTTACAGTAGATGGGCTGATTAAATAATTCAGAAGTTTACATTTTCACTAAGATTCTTATTCTTGGTATTCAATTTGCTGAAGTTTTTTGGCAAATAATCTGTTTTTTTTAAATTTTCCGAAGTTAAATAAAATTGATCAATACTTCATGAAATAATTCTGCATTTAAAATTTTTCAGCCACCAACAGTTATTTTATGACCATTTGCAGAAGTAATTCCTCTATGCTATGCATTATTTGACAATTCGTCGCTTAACAAACAACAGCACCAATCTCATTTTTTTGAAATTTCAAAGACGATGTAAAAATTGAATTTTTTGAGACCAATAAGGAATATTTCTGATTTTTTTTTTTGACATTTGGTTGGAAGATGTGATCTTTTTTGCATATCAGATGTTAAATAAAATTTAGAAATATTCTTTATTGGTTGCGAAAAACTTTTTCTTCCTTTCTGAAATTTAAAAAAAAACTAAGATTGGTGGCGTTGTTCCCTAAACGATGAAATTTAATTTAATAAAATGTCATGTGCTTGTTTGGGAAATAAAATTTGTTTTCTATATTTACATTTCCCATTTAACTTCAACTAAAAAGTTACATTGAAAAAATATTACACAGCTTCTTTTAAATACTTAATATCTATACCACAGATTCAGTTTAATATTTTACAGTACTATTTAAACATTTTAAAGTGATGGTTATTTACATGAATGAAACCTCATCAAACTGCCAATGTCCTAAATATAATATCTACATGGGCAGTTTGTACTTAGAAATGTGCAAGAAGGAGAAATGTTTATTTTTCATATTTAATACGCATATGAGTTATTTTGCATTAATAAACGACAAATTTGTCTGTAACATCCAAGGTCACAGAAATTAGTATAGAAATAACCTGAGAAACTTACTCAACCAAATACTTTGCGTAACATTTTCCGGCATATTATTAGAATTAAAGTCTATTAAAAATCATTATCTTGCATAGAATTGCCCATTATCAAATAATATATTTCATTGTTCATCAGCTTTCATGCAACGACAGAACGCAATTTAGAACAATGTATTTGAATATTTCCTGCAAGTATTAGGTAATTTCTTGAACTTTTTAAATTCATCCACATAGTTATTGTTATCAAGGACATTGTTGATATTTAGAAACCGAACTAGATATATCTGGTAACATCTTGATCTCTTTTTTATCCTGAAACACTAAATCATAACTTGTCGCGACTTTAAGGAAAATATTCAAATGAGGAAAAGAAACTTCAACATTTCTTATCTAATCTTTCTGTATCTAGAAATTGAAATAGGATAAAAATTAAGTTATTTTTTAAATTTTTTTTGTAAGAGACATTTTTTAACTTGTACGTAAAAGAGTTTTTGAACATAGTCAATAAAATGTGACTACTTCAATAGCTTTCATGCAATAATGTCTTTGTATTATTTCCTCCTTCCCATTATTTGAAGGAGGCATGTACGTAGAATGTCAGTGTAGATGAATATAGAGCGTCTAGAATAGTATGCTATTTGAAGTCTAATATGTGAAGTGCAAACAAATGTGTTTTTCATATTTTTTTCAGGAATTCCACTGTGATTATTGCGGAAGAAGTTTAGAGAAGATATTCTAGAAGTTAATTGCTTCAAAATTGCTGACAAGATGCTTTAAGTTATCTGATAATTATTACCAAGTAGAACATACATAGTAAGTTACATCATTAATCTTTCAATCAATTTTAGATTAATCTAGTAATGTTTCATTATCATTACTGCATGCAACTTCACAAACCAACTCTACTTATTACAAGAAATGAATTCATAATTCTTTTTAAGAAAACTATGCATGCAAGTGCAAAATAAAAATTTAAAATTCAAAGTGTAATGAAATGCTTCATTTTTTCTACAGATATAGGTTTATATTACATCAACACCTAATCGGTATTTACTGGGGTAATCACTTCTACGATTAGTACTTAATATTTTTCTTAGTATCACTTTTGTTCTGTTATAAATTTCTGAATTTTTAATATTATTTACTCATACTTTTGATCTAATCAAAATTGAAATAAATGTATCAGCAATATGTGTTATCTGACTCGTTATTTTTAGAGTAACATATTTCTATTTTGATTATTTTAGGTAAAGTATAGCACCAGAAAACTAAGTAATTGGGTCAACGAAATTATGTAATGCATGCTTAGAAACAATGAAGCAAGTAAGTTTCGGGGCCCATGGCCCCCGAAGGGGTCCTAATCCCCGGTAATGGTACGTTGGTGATGCTGAATAATTGTAGTTCTGGGAATTAGATGATCTGCTGCTGTTGTTGGAGGCAAAGGGTGTGTGGGTGGAAGTCCATCTGTATCTTGTGGGATTGTTGCTGGAGCGCTGCAAGAACTGGTGCCTGTGAAGAGTAGTTGCTGTTGTGCAGAGAATTCATATCTTTGTATGTGATAATTTACTGTTAACTGCTCTGATAGGGAAGTGACATGCCGTTTGGAACCGCTCTTCAGGATTTTAAAATTTTTGGGAGAGCAAGGGTCTGAAACAGGTATCAAGGATAGTTATTCCTAATTGTTTATCAATTATAATTACAATTACCATAGAATCTTCCGAGGGCTTTTAATTTTCGGATCAGGGGAATAATTTTCAAGTTGCTGAATGTCTTCATTATCAATTTTATCTTGATTATGATACAATTTTGTTGAGACTTTTTT
>BGPR01005146.1:22236-54934 GCA_013235015.1 Araneus ventricosus
AAGTTGTGCTTGGAGACAACGGGACAGGCTACCAGAAAACGGGACTTTCCTATTCAGAACGGACGTATGGTCACACTAAGTATGCTGGAACATAAGAGATATTTAAAGACTTGAAGCGTCGGATATGTCTAAAGCACTTGATCTTTCAGGTAGTCAGTGCGTTGTAGTCTGCTCAGTTTGGATGCAGCTCTACACTAACACAAACTAACCACTCAAGACCTTCAGTGGTAGTCGAGCCTGCATTCCAGTGACTACAGAAGGAAAAACTACTTCCATAATTAATGCCCATCATGGCTGTTTATCGAAAGCAATATTATCTAATTTCTTACATGCTCCCTAACGTAACAGGGTTAGAAATCATAGCCAAACAAAGCGCTTTTGATGACTTTATTCTTAGTATTTACTAGCTGTAACCCACGGCGCTGCCCGTGGCATTATTACTTCAACAAAATGCGAAAAAAGTACGTTAATTCAAAATAATATTAAAAAATTACAATATGAAATTCATTAGACCCAAGCTACGTATGCGAGGCAAAGAAATTTGTTAAGACATGGGAGAGAATAATACTCGAAGTCATTCAGTAAATATAACATCATCTGCCGCGAAGAAAGTCACGCAATGTATGCTGGGTACGTTTTAATTGGTACAAAGCTTCTTTTCGGATATGCGAGAAAAAGCGTTTGAAAGGATCAATAAAATAATTAATTTAAATTCGAAGGAAAAATGTATTTTATCCGTTCTTGTTTTAAATCAGGGCGAAATATTCTAGTTACTACCTTAAAAAATTGAAATGATAGCGTTATTAGAACTTCGGATGTGCGGAAGTAAAAATATAGAAGGAAAAATTTCAGAGAAAAGTTACTATTTTTTTTAAAAAATCACAAAATTCAACGAATTACGTTAGAAGTTCAAAACAAAATTCATTAGAACGGAAACCGTTTGTTTTTGGATGATGTATCTATTTTCTTCTTAAAATCATTAGAAACAATGTAAGGGGGAAATATATATCGAAAAAGACACAGAACAACACAAAACATTAAATAAAAAATTTTCTGGGTTAAATTCTAAAAATCGGACCTTGAGATGCATTGAGTCACCATCACAACTTCCTGTGTACCAAATTTTATAGCTGTAAGTGCTATAGATTCGTCCGGACGTCGCACACACGCACACATACGAACATTGCCTTTTCTAAGTATAGATGTAAGACAGGTAACTTTTCGTACTAAATCAGAGCTGCTTTTTCACAACTTGGAATCTCATTCTTTTCATAATTCTCGTATAATCTCCAAGAATAGGACATGATTCCTGATAGAAATAATTTTCGACTCTACCGAGAAACTGCTTTGACTACTTACGCTTCGAATAATAAATAGCTGCTTTAATATTCATAGATACCACTTTCGTGACTACAGTTGTCGGAGTTCAAAAGTTGAGGGAATGAGAAAGGAATTTATTTGGCAATCTGTGTACAGATTCTTAGTCACGTTATAAACACAAAAAATATCTATATCGTAATATTTTCATTATTCGTAAAACAGTAACAGTGGCATTAGATCAGTTATCTTTTTTATACGTCATTGTTGAGTGACTTGGCTAAACAATGCTAAAATTAGTCATTTTTATTTGAATCTTGTGATTATAAGGGTTTTTTTTTGTCTCACTGAAGAAAATTTTTGCAAGTAGACTTTTTTTAATCTATAATCCTGTTGAAAGTTCAAGTGAAAAACATTTGTTATCAGTTTGTCTAGAAAATAAATCTGCCTACAGAATTGAGGTTTTATTTTTTGTTGGAAATTTATTAGATTTAAAAAAACAGCTTCTCCCAGAGTACGAGTTTTGATCTTATTCAAATCTATGATATAAAGTTACTGTAAAAATAAAATCTCGTTAGAAATCATAAACTGAGATGAGAGCGACGAAAGAAACCGGAATACAATGTAGAAAAAAATGGAATGCAAAGTAGAAAAAGATTCTTCTTCTTGTATTTCATGCATGATCAATTCTTAAAGTGGTAACTTTAGAAAATGAGAGAGACCTCGAAAATTATCATAAAATAATTAAATGATAACTTTCATTCTGTCAAATCAAAGTTTTCTTGAAGATAATATTCCAAGCAACCTAATATTTCAGTAACATTTCTAAAAAATTTTCTATCTTTAAAATCATTGAAGAGGCATTTAAACACTCCAATCTTAAATGTCTGATGTTGTTTCCCAGTTGTGTTTAGATGAATTTGTTTAACACACTTATGAGAATCTGTGAACTGCTTACTATAGTTCAATGTTACTTTTTCATTGGTACAAATTGTCGGTATATTTATTTCACTTTTATACAAATAATCTTTTCCAACATGTGATATGCTTTATTGACAATTGAAGAGGTTGAAGGCTTCGTAGTTTCGTTTGACTCAGTATGTTTGCAGGTAAGATGAAATCTTTGTTAAAAACTAGAATTTTAAAATAGACAAGGAATGTAAAAATGCCACAAAAAGTGCAAATTGTTTATCTTATAGGGTTTTGCTCTGGATATGTTTTACAATGATTGGAACTGTATAAAGATCTATACTGTATAAATATAAAATTTTCGAGGCACGTAGTTTGTTCCTAAGAAAATACTACTGGGTTCCAAATTGTTTTTCTAGAAATAATAATTATTGGAATTATGATAAGCACATTCAAATCAGACTAATCATGCATACACAGCAAAACCTTAAAATTGGATTTAATTTGAACCATGTCAGCTGTAAAATGTATATCGAATAAATAATCACAAAGGAACTACCACCTTCCTGACAAGGCATGTGGACTCGTTGAATAACCGGCGCTAGGACAGCAGTTGGGAAGTCCCAAACTGGTGTCGTAGGTTGGAGTCCTAGTAGCCATTACCGACCACCGCCCGTCATCGGAGTTGAGATATCTCAACCATTAACCATTACTATACCCCCAGGGGAAGCGAGACCCAGCTTACTTAACCGGCGGCTTCTGATCCGGGTACTCGTGGTGCCACCCTGGGTATATCTTGTATATAAGTAAATCATAAATATAATAAGTAACTGTGTAAAGTATTTTCAACTCAAAATGTAACAAACCCAATAACATCATTTAAGCCTACGATAAACAAAATTGAATTTCGTCTTGCGTTGCATGTCAAAGTGTATTACAAAAAATGAAAATAAATGAAAATCATTTCAACAGTATGTTATAATATCATTATATATAATATGAAGAACATGCATAAAGATTAGGAAAATACTATAGTAAGAGTGAACAGTTAATATGAGCCATATATTATCAATTTGTTTGCATTTAAGTACAGATAACTTTTAAGATTTCACAGTGTTCTAAACCAGTGTCTCCCAAAGTTTCCCACAAGGGAACAATTTGACTGTTAAGGGGGACAATTCGAAAATGGAAAAAAGTAAAGACATCTTCTGGATACAACCCAACTTGGAGACTTGAGACTGAAGCTAACTAAATTGGAATCTAACATAAAATCTCCTTGTAGCAAGCATCAAGCGAAAGGATATCTCTAAATTTAAATAATCAATAATTACTAATAACTAAAATAATATAGAAAAATCCTTCAATGAAATTATTCCGTCAGTTCTCCATTATATGCTTTGAAAATTTACTTTTCGCCATTTTTCTAGTGATTTCTTCCTAAAACCTATCATTTAAGTTTTTTTCAGTGAACAATTCAATTTTTGAGTGTTAAAGATTATGTATATGTTAGACAGAAGTCATAAGAATTTTAGAAAGGCTTGGGTGGCACAAAAAAGGTTGGTAAACAATGTTCTAAACTCAATCTTCAACAACTCTTCATGATAATGCAACACATTGACAGAGTATTCTTTTTAATAGAGACAGTCTTTCGTGGACATCAAACAATGTAAGTGTGAATCATGAAGTGAGGTTATTTTCGTGCACATTTTTATCTAAATTAAAATATTTAGTTCGTTTAGACTTTCAAGTTCATGGGACATATTCAGTTAGCATAGTTACGTGACATTTTGTAACGATTCTAGGTTTATTTTCGGACGGAACTCGTAGTTTTGATCTGTTGTTAGATCACGATAATCACATCTTTAATTGGAAATAAAGTACGTCTGTTCAATTCACAGTCTAAATCTATAATAGGTACTTAACGACTGAATGACACTTCTCAATATAAAAAAGGAAAAAGATAATAAAATTATTTGATAAAAATAGTGTTATTAGTCATATAGTCATATCTTATCAATTTGTACAGATTAAAAGCATATTCTATTTCCATATTTATGTCTTTGTGTTCATTTCCCTCTTCTTGACTAAGAAGCATTGACAGTGATAACAGAAGCACTCGGTATACAAATATGTTTATGCTCTTGAATTTCGAACAAGAATTTCAGGAAGTAATAAACTTAGATTTTAGATCTGACTTATTCGAAAATAACATTTGATATTTAGCTGCAAAAGATAAATAAGCCACCTTATTTACAATTTTTGCATCTAGTATGTTATTTACAATTATTGTAGCATATAAATAACATCTGACACTTACATGACACAAACAAGACATATTTTTAACAGCCTTATTTTCATGATTAAAATTAAATCAGAACTACTAATATTTCAGACTCTATAGCAGACAATTTTATTTTATACTTATCTAATTCGGAATCATTAGTTAAACATATGTAATAAAAATGTACAGATCCAGAAAGTAGCACGATTCGTGTATAGTTTTTGATGATTTGCATATTCGAGACCAAAATTCTACGAAAGCATCTGCCATGTATCTTGATATGGTGCATGTTAAATCTACCACTTTGGATCAAACCCTCTCGCATTGGTCTGGCGTGAAAGTCTGAAATAAAGATGTCATTAGAAGTGTCATTCTTAGCCATCCTTAAAATTTATGAGGTCCATTCCCAATGCATCGCATGTGACATCAAAATAAGATGTTACATTTTTCACGAGTTAAACAAATAAAAGATCATAAAGCGCAAAAAGTTGATGACATACGTTTGACATTTGGCATAGATAAACTTCAGAAGAAGACAGATGTTTATATTTAAACTTTTAAAATAAATTATTTCATCAAAAAATTAGTATTATTTGTTTCATCAATTTTTATTCTGTTAATTATAAAATTTTCATTGCTGAATATATATATATATATATATAACAAATACGAAACAAACATAGCAGAAATGTAAAAGCAACATATACAAAATAAACATTCATAAAACAAAATGTCTAGAAAAAAAATATGCGGTAATAAAAAGCCGAAAATGGAATATATATATAAAAGGGGAAGATAAAATAATCTAGAAAAATATAGAAAAATATAACACAAACGCAACGAATGCGCAAAAATGCTGCAATTCAAGAAGATTTGTGGAAAATATATCAATATCATGAAAGTCAAAAAATGTTAAAATAAAATGGAAAGACTGTAGTAAATCGGTAAAAGCGTATAGATGCTCATCAGGGTAAGTAAAATCTATACGAACCGTTTACAAATTAGTGAAATCATAATGTTTTCTGCGAACAGTGTTGGCATATAGCTAAAAAACACGGTCCTCTACCCTTAACATTATGATAAACCAAGAATTTGAATGAAATACAAATAAAAGAAATGAAATTACGAACCTAAAACTGAGAGATGCTACCAACGGGAGACGTGACAAAGGGAGTAACTGAGCGCGTCATGTAGGGACCGGATGTTTACGAAAATATCAAGTTACTTCTGAGGTTGGGGGAGTTTCGATGAAGATTAGGAAATCGATGGAAAAAAAGGATGAAAGCGAACTACATTGAGGAAACGATGAAGATTAAAGAAATGATGAAAAAAGGAAAGGAGTGTATTTAAAAATTAATGTGTAAAAATTAAGGGATGATGATAAAAGGGAAAGGAGTGTACTTAATAATTAAGGTGTATATAAAATAAATGAAAGTTGATAAAAAAGGAAATGAGTGTATTTAAAAATAGTGTAACTAGTGTAATTAAAAATTAAGGTGGAAACGGTAAGTGTTAAATAATATTTGAATTTGAAATCCGTTAATAAACGACTTAAAGATGCGTTTTCGAGGTAATCACATTAGACCTGTCTGGCTTGAGAGACCCTACCACAGTATTAGAACTGCGCCAGCATAGCTCTAATATGCAATCCTGTACTTACAATAACTTTATTTTCAACGGGGAAAATATCTTTCAGCAAATTAAAGGCATCCCACAAGGGACCAGCTATTCTTCTCTTCTTGCCAATTTATTTCTACACTTTTTTGAACGGAATATCGCTATTAATTCGAATTCAGTCTTTAGATTCATTGATGACCTCATTATTTTTAACCATAAAGATTTCAATACAACTAATAATACTCTGTATCCAAATGAACTTAAATTAATACAAACCAATAGCTATCAAGAACCAGTTATTTTTCTGGACTTAATTATTGATAGTCAAAATACTTT
The DNA here is from genome assembly GCA_013235015.1 of Araneus ventricosus. Lineage (NCBI taxonomy): Eukaryota > Metazoa > Arthropoda > Arachnida > Araneae > Araneidae > Araneus > Araneus ventricosus. Next base: position 28,697 of record BGPR01005146.1, read on the forward strand.
AAAAATAGATATCTATGACAAAAGAAACGAGTTTAAATTCAATGTCAATAGATATATTTTTGGAACTCAAATATCTCTTCTAAAATCTACAAAAACACTATCATTAATCAACACATAAGAATTAACAAAACCTGCAGCGATAAAAATTCAATCAAGAAACAAATTCAACACCTTATAAATAACCTTAATAGTAATGAAATTCCTACCTCCTTCTACGAACCTTTAATTAATGGATTTAAGATGTAAGTACAGGATTGCATAATAGAGCTATGCTGGCGCAGTTCTAATACTGTGGTAGGGTCTCTCAAGCCAGAGAGGTCTAATGTGATTACCTCGAAAACGCAGTCTTTAAGTCGTTTCTTAACGGATTTCAAATTCAAATATTATTTAACACTTACCGTTTCCACCTTAATTTTTAATTACACTAGTTACACTATTTTTAAATACACTCATTTCCTTTTTTATCAACTTTCATTTATTTTATATACACCTTAATTATTAAGTACACACCTTTCCTTTTTATCATCATCCCTTAATTTTTACACATTAATTTTTAAATACACTCCTTTCCTTTTTTCATCACTTCTTTAATCTTCATCGTTTCCTCAATGTAGTTCGCTTTCATCCTTTTTTTCCATCGATTTCCTAATCTTCATCGAAACTCCCCCAACCTCAGAAGTAACTTGATATTTTCGTAAACATCCGGTCCCTACATGACGCGCTCAGTTACTCCCTTTGTCACGTCTCCCGTTGGTAGCATCTCTCAGTTTTAGGTTCGTAATTTCATTTCTTTTATTTGTATTTCATTCAAATTCTTGGTTTATCATAATGTTCGGGGTAGAGGACAGTGTTTTTTAGCTATATGCCAACACTGTTCGCAGAAAACATTATGATTTCACTAATTTTTTAACGGTTCGTATAGATTTTACTTACCCTGATGAGCATCTATACGCTTTTACCGATTTACTACAGTCTCTCCATTTCATTTTAACATTTTTTGACTTTCATGATATATATATATATATGATAATTTAATTTTTTAACTTTCCTAAATAATCTTAACGATACCTCATTTTAAATACTTCCACTTTCATCATAATTAACGCACTACAACTTTCTTTTCAAATCACGAGTTTCTGAAGGGGAAATTCCCTCTTCTGGGTACTTAAGCGTTCTGCGCATTCATTTTTGCCCTTTTTCACGCCGGCATGTAAGCTTTCAACAACAACGCGCCGCTCGGGCGTAAACTTCTGAAATCTGGTCATGGAGCTACGTAAAAATTAAATACTTTACTTATGAAGAGATAACGCCTGATGCCTAAATAAAAGAAGATTTAAACAAATATCGTCTCTTCCTTGATGGCAATGGACTGCCTTTCACCTTTTTAAAGCCTGATCTTTCATATATATATATATTTCAATTAATCAAAACATGTGTTATATTTTCAATATATATAAATATTATTCTAAGAATTAAAATTTAATTCAAATTACCTTATCAATAATCATAGAAATAAATATATAAACGATAGTTTGATTAAAGACTATTACACTGCGAAAAAAGACAACCTAGAATTGGAATTCCAACAATCAAATGTCTGTCAGCCTTGGGAACTGATAGGTGTCGTGTTAAATCTGGATTTTGTGGCGCCAACCCTCTGCAAAAGTTAATTGTTGTAAAAATGAAAAAATAGGGGAATAAAGTCCCAAATTTTTTCAAGATTAGAAACGAGAATGTATATAACTTATAACATACCAATTCAATATTTATAAATATTGTTAAGAATTGAGTATTATCCTAAAGACAGTTCCGCATTTAAAGTGAAAATATTATTTCAAAATTAAGCTTTTAATACTGTAATTAAACACTATAAAAATATTAACTAGAAATTAAATTTAACCTTTTATAGTAATATATATTTTTTTAGAAATGTGCATAAAAAATAAATAAATGAATATATATTGCAATCTTAAACTTAATCTAGTGGCTCCATCTACCTATGAAGTGATTTACTAAAATCTTGGTTAATTCCGTTATATATGATCGCATCAAAAATAAATCTAAAAGACTTTTAATTTAACGGTGTTAAATATTTCTTATTAACATAAGCATACATGAAATTTATAGGATACCCATATCTCATAGCATTTTCAAAAAATTTATAAATATAAGACTGCTGATTCAATCTGTCTGAAAGGTAACTTGTTTATATTGAACTGAAAAGTATTTCTTTTATTATAAATCTTAGTGCCTAATTTATTATCAACTATTTTCATTTCAAGATCTAGAAAATCTGCAGAAGAAAAACCTTCATTAGTTTTTAGTAATATCAAATATTCTGGATAAAAGTCAATTTATGGTGTGTAGTCTTCTACTGTTGAACATATTAATAAATCATCAATATATCTATACATGATATAAGAATTATTGTAAATATTTTCTTTTTCAAAATAGTGTAAATATAAATTAGCTAGAGCATTACTAGATGGTCCACCTTGTGGAAGTCCTTTAACCCGGCAAAGCCTGAATTAATTATTTTTGTCCAATATCAATTTCTTTCTAGTATATTGTTGATAGGATGCTATTTAGGTAGGAAAAGCCTTTTTTGTTGTAAAATTTCAATAATATTGTCAAAAATGCATGGTACTATATGGTACCACTTTTAAGGGAGCAAAAATGTAAGTAATGTAATTTCTTATTGATACTGACATAAGAGGTTTAAATATATATTTACCGGTTTGTGATTTGAAATTAACACAAAATATAAATATATAGCATATAAAAACACATTTTAATAAATATATAATAGTATAATGTCAAAATACAAGCGAAATTGCAAGTTTTTTTCAAATCTCATTTGGAAATTCATCGATCTTCATAATGAGGGGTGCTCCAGATTTTCCAAATTCTTCTTCATAGTGAGAATTGGAATTAGGATTTCGCCCTTGGTATACTTCAAGATTCGGAAGAAATCCATCTGGCGTATTGATGCACCAATCTTTGTATCCAAATCTAATTGGTTTACCTCTAATGAATTGTTTGCAACTGTGTCTTCCAAAGTAGGGTATCATACATTCATCATAATCTAGACATTGTTCTGCTTTCCACTTCGCAATGAATTTCTTTTTTAGTTTGTCCAACAGAGAACGACATTAGGATTTATTTTAGTATTGTCAGCACTGTGCATATATTTCATGATTTGGACAAACGGCTCTCGACACATCGCATTGTACTCTAAATCATTCCTCAGATCTGAAACATTTTCCCCGAAACGCTTATTTCCAGGATCAGTATTGTAGCCACTAAGAATAAAATCTCTAATAAAAACTTTCATTTCTTCAAACTCTACCTGAGGATCAATATTGTTTGTGAAGAGAGCGTAGCGTGAACATTTTGTTCCAAAAAATATATGATGTCATTATTGATGAAAAGCTCAAAAATTTCAAGAGGTGATTTTTCTCGCAATGAAGTATAATCTGCGGCAGGAAATACGGGGTTTCTTAATTTTATTTCATCTTGAACCCAACTTCTTTTTAATTTCTTTGTACAAGTCTTCTTGATTCTTTTTGCTACTTTTTTTTGGTAGCAGAGTTGGCCAGACCCTCATCTTCTGAATCTAAATAATCTTTTCTGTAGGTTTTTTTCCGTGAAACTTCTACATTTGCAAGTAACTGATGACCAGATAAATTATCTGTAAGTCCTCCTTCATCTTCTTCTGCCGAGTCTTCATCTGATACTACTGCAACATCAGGAAGTTCAATATAGATATCTTCTAAGCCCGAATCTGAGTTTAATTCATTAAATAGCAGAAGAGCTTCTTCTAGTGTTAAATTTCTGAAAAATGAAACTGTATTTCAAAATAATAAAATATAATCATGATTTAAATATATACATGAAAACTGCCATAAGAAATAATATGTTAAAAAATATAATCAATGACACATTTTAACTCCATAACTGCATTTAACTCCCTCCCCATTTTATACATTTGGCTTCGTTATTTTTATGAAATGAGCAATAGAAATACAGTTTTTTTTATTTTTTTAAATGCAAGACTTTCGTATTATTATTTTATATACATTTATTTTATAACTATTCTATTATATATAACAATAAATTTAAATATACACTGTTAAACCATTTTTGTATTTTCTAGAGCAAAAAATCGATAAAAATCTAAGCAGTGACGAAAAGATAGTGTAAAAGCCCAGTGGTACCAAACGGTACCTGTAACATTCCAATTAAAAAAATGTACAGAATATTATTAAATTTTTTTGAAACAATGTGTACTAATATCTAGTCATAAAAGATAAATATTACATCAAACTTTCATTTCTATATATATCAGAAAGAAAAGAAGGGTTGTACTTACTTTTTTCGACGCGTCATTTTGTCATAGCACAAAACCGATCTTGTTTCTCCTGCTCAAAGTAAGACACTGACGTGTTGTTCACTTATATTATTATCTAGAAAGGATTTTTCACTCTCTTATGTGGCGCCATATACTAACATACAAGAAAATGTTTGCATTATATTAAGGGAGAAAATTGTAATATTTTAAATCTTTATTTCTGGTACCATATAGCACCGCCAGTCTTTCAGGGGTTAATTTGTTGGTATAATTTATTGTCAAAGATATTATAATGTTTTTAAAAATATAACTTATATTAATGTTTCTATTTTTTAATATTAATCACTTTATTTATGCTAAAATCTTCATGAATCTGTAATAAAATTTTCATCAAATTTTTAATATCTATACTATTGAATAAATATTGAAAATCAAAAGTATGCACAGAATAAATATTTATATCGTTAATACTATTTATAATTTCATAGCTATTATTAATAATAACTGTATTATTTTGTACTTTTAATTGTTTTATAATCTCTTTCAGGTTTTTTTGTAAAATTTAACCCTTTTTTTTATATAACTATAAGTCCCATTCGTTACGCTTCTAAATTTGATAGGATTTTTATGAAATTTTGGTGTAAGAAAAATATGGGATAGTTCACTTTCCCAAAATAAATGTTTATTTTTTATGCAAAGCTTTAATTCAATTATTTATTTCTCTTGTACTGAATTTAGTGTCAATATATGCCTTATTATTTAGACTATGTTCTTCAAGTACTTTACAATAATAATACTTAAAATGATAGCATAATTGTTTGGTACCTTGTCAACATAAACTATATCAAATTCTCTCTACAGATCCTCTATCTGTGTTTTAATATCCTGGTATCTAATTTCATCATGTGTTTTAAAGTTGTGTTTATACAAATCATTCGACGCTTTATGTTTATACTCCTCAAAAGCTTCTAAAGGCATACTATATTTTATTGCCATTTTTGATATAAAATTCTCTATATTTTTTAATTCTGTTTTAATACTCCCATTACTATTGGATATTACCATTCTATGTTTTGTTCCCTTTTCTCTTTAGTTCTCTTAATGTACTATTATTTACTATATTTAAGTCGCCTGTAATTACATGTCCATGCTTTATACCTATAAAGCTGTTATATTCTTTACACTTTCAATTGTCAATATTACTACTACCTTTAATTTTATTGTAGCTAAATATCATTCTTCCAAGTTTCTTATTGTATTTAAAAGCTCGTTTGGTTTTTATATTCTTAATAGGAAAGTGAACGCTATATTTATCCAAAATATCTGAAAAGTTACAATTATCAAAGGTTTTATTCATAAATAAAAATGCACAATATTCTGTGTCTACTAAATTTTATTATTGACTCTTGACAATTTTAATCTTTTAAAGATAAATTTGTAAATATCACTAATAATATCCCAACCATGAGTATATGATAAAATATTATCAAATAAATCTCTAACAACTTTTAACTTATTTTTTATTCAGTCCAAACATGTATCGCTTAATATTTTTAATATTAAAATCATTGTTAAAGTTTCAACTCAATTCATAAAGATCTTCTTTTATTTTTGAAAAAATTCTAGCATCTCTCTTTTTCTTAGCTGTTTTATTCTTCGAGTGTGTATATATTGCTTTATTAGATTCTCTATAAATTTACTGTGAATTATTATTTTTGATTATTTGCATTACATTTTTATTGAAGTAAATAATATTAAGTCCATAAGGATAGATTGTATTATAATATTGCATAAAATAGTTTTCCCACCATAATCTATTTTTTTTAATTTTAGGTGCTATTTTCACAATACTGATTTCTATATTTTCGAAGCCATGAGAAATAAAATGCCCATTCTCTATTTTGTTTGAATTTTTATTTCTTTTAAAGTTTTTTGTATCAGATCCCTGTTGATTAATTCTAATATTAATTGTATTAGAAGTCTGACCAATATAATTGAAGTTACATACATTACATGTTAATTTGTAGATACAGTTATAAGTTTTGCAAAACAAATGGCTAGATTCTTCATTAATTTCTTTACCATTTATAATGATGCAAGTTTTGCATCTCTGGTTCTTACATTTCTTGAACTTTAATATATCTAAATAGTTGTTTACATTTTGTTTAGGCAATATGTTGGAGATATAACCTATATATATGTATTTCGACATGTATTATCGATAGTATTAGAATAATACATGTCATAATTTTTCTTAAAATTCGAGTTCCAGAAAATCCTAGTCTTATATCTTTTTGTATAATCATACCTAATCACAATGTTGTGATAAAGTTTCCCTACTTGAACTTCAGCATGTATCATATCCTCATTATCTACCATAGTAAGTATACTGAATTTTTTATTAGTAACTATTTCATAACCATGTGTAAGTTAATATACAGATTCAGAAGTATCTTTTTATGTTCTTAGATTTATTATTAATTTTTTGTTAACCTCTACATTCTCTCTGTCTCCCAGGACTAAATCTCTCTAACAATCTTGCTGTGACCTCATATCACTAACCACCCAACACAAACAAAGATTACGATGATATACATACCTTTATAGTTTATCACCGAGCATAGACTTACTAATGAAGTATTCTAATTGCCAGTCTCTGTATAAACATTTTTCATCAAATTCATAATTACTAATATTTTTTTTTCTTTCTTTCAAAGTTAAATATTTTTTAGAGAATTCTAATTAAATACCCCAATTTTTTAGATTATCAATATAACTTTTAACAAAGATTTCTCTCCAACGAATTATACTTTCAGAGACTCAAACATATAGAAAAGAAAGACATATAGAACAAGCTGTTAATTTTATGTAATTTTGTTAATTTTTGGGGACATTTTTTGTTTTTATAGATCTCACACATTGTTATTATCTAGGATATTCGAGCACAAACATAAATATGAGAAGTTATTATTAGACAAAAGAAAATGAGAAGCAAAAACCAGACAAAACAATAAAACCAAACACATATTTTAAAAACATACATACAAGTTATAAAATAAAAAAAAGCATAGACCAAAATAAAACCCTATGGTTATTCTTATTATGTCAATAAAATTCTAAAAGAATTTTACTATACATATATGTTATTTCTTTTCATAATCCGTGCCATTTACGCTAGGTACAAAGCAACCTGATTAAATGTAAACAGTATATATTTAGTTAAATATTTCAATTAATCAAAATATGAGTTATATTTTTAGTATATACAAATATTAATCTAAGAATTAAAATTAAAATCAAATTACCTTATGAATAATCATACTAATGAAATGCAAAAGATAGTTTGATTAAAGACTATTACTCTATGAAAAAAAAACAACCTAGAAATAGAATTCCTACAGTCAGCCTTGGAAACAGATATGTGTCGCATTAAATCTGGATTTTGTGGCGCCAACTCTCTGCTAAATCCAATGTTAGAAAAACCAAAAACAGGGGAATAAATCCCCTTCTTTGAAGTCATCGAATTCCAGATTTGTATCCTATTGGACCGCGAGCTCTTGCTTTCTGTCATGAGTATTCAATTTAGCCATTGCAAAAGCAGTGAATGAAGGGCTTGATGAGTAAAACTATTTACAAGTTGAAAGCAGACCCAACATAGTGTACACCAAAGAAGAAGAAATTGGAACACTGTGTTATTTCGACATATATCACGTAGAAGAAATTGCTGATTTAGGACCTGAATCGCATGCAAGAAAATATTAATTCAACCAAATTTAGCAAATCTATAACCTGGGTTAATTTCATTTGACTTTTTTTATTTAAATGGATATTTTTCATGCCTGCATTTTTAATATGCCGTTTTATTAAGATATTATTTTAGAGAGTTTGGCATATCATAATTGTCTACCTGTAAAAGGACGAAGAGGTTTTCATTTCCACGTACATTTTCCATACTACTGGCAGTAACTAGTCAGATCAAAACAGCATTAACTTTCTTCCATAGCAGCTTACTTTTCTTTATCCAAGACGATTCCGAATTGAACGTTTGAATGTAGAATGGTGTTAGAAAGTTGCAAAAAAAGAAACCACGATTTCACATAGGAAGGTTTATGGTCTAAATGTATGCATGACGTAATAACGGGCGCTATGTATCTACAATGTATGTTCGATCCCATAGTTATCTGGCTATACAGCAGACAAGGCACACTATCTGTAAATTCCGTCATGACACAAGCACAAATATTTTAAGAAGCTCTACATGACTGTCCATTGGGTCGACAATCCACAAAATTTGAGAGTTACTTCCTGGGTAGTAGGTGCTTAATAAGAAAGGGTTTTTCAAAATTGTAATTAGATTTCTAATTAAAAATTAATCGAAATTTTAACGTTTTCTCTCAATATAACAGCTCGGAATATATTATTGCATGAAAATAAATTTACCCTTATTATGTTATCAAATATTTTAATTTAATTTCCATACATTTTTTGTCTAATTTTAATATTTTTTTAAAAAATTTTATATTTTACTACAAAACGTTTCATTGTTTTAGTTACTATATTTAAACACAAGCTCGTTGTAGGGATATTAAATACAATTTTGTGTATTATCGTTGTTATATAATTAGGAGTAAATTTTGAAAAATCATGTAAAGACAGACAAATGAAGCCTAAGCATTTATATGCTACTATGTTTCGAATAAGATGTTCGAATCTTCTTCAGTTGTTTTCTCGTGTTATGGGAAAATCTTGTATACGAAATTGCAGTGATAAACACATGGAACTTGTAGCCCAAATATGAAATTTCTGACGGCTTTCTCCGGGAAATATTTTACTCTTCTGCATGGCATTTGCCTCTATACTGTCTTAAGTGGAATAATGTTCTTTCACCAATCTTCTCACCAAATTTCAACGATTAATTTAGAATTACATCTTTATAATAGACTTTTAATCCCAAATGGTGTCAACTGAAAAAACACACTTGCGATCAGACCGAAAAAGATTAATCAAGAAAAAGCTACGAAATCGGATACATTTTGACAATTTCAAGGATGTTGATTTCTCGTCGGAACCACTTTTTTATGGGCTTTTTTCTTATCCGGACGGTAGCCTTTTGACAATTTATTAGAAAGAATGCGTTTTTAGTATCTAATAAAGATAATAGATGGCAGCGTTAATTCTATTTGTTTCCTATTGGATTTTTACAGTCATTAACATTGTTTTCAAAAAAACAAAAAAAAACCGCTTGTGCCCCTGAAAGGGTTAAATCGAAAGAGATAAACACAGTTCTTCAAAAGAAAAGATAAAAATCAGATTAAGTTTTAATACAATGTATCTGTTTTCACAACGTTCCCGGTATCAGGACAGGATCGCTTGAATAAAACTTCTGCCCCGTATTCCAGATGTCATGAGAAAGCTGCGGTCAGCAGATTATTGCATATATTGACTGTTTCAAAGCTAATGGTGGTCAAACTTATATAACTAATATGCACTTTCTAGTCTTGCTAGTTTAAGAGGAGTTGGAACCCTAAGTCCGTTAACTCTAACCCTCTTACTTCGATGTATCTTTTCTCAAAATCTGTTAAAGATTCATGTTTGAATTTTTTTTATACAAGTAAAATACATCTTTCTCGTTATACTGAAATAATTTTTTTAAAAAATTCAAAAACTTATTTTTTACAATTTTTTTTTTTTGTGTCAGAACAAAAAATGTGAAATTGAGCTTTTGGTTAATTTTTAATTTTTTATAAATTTACAAAATATTTAATTACACATATTGAAATTTCACCCTATTTTGACACAAAAAAATTCGTAAAAAGTAAGTTTTTGAATTTTTTTTTTAAAATCATTTCAGTATAATGAGAAAGATGTACTTTACTTGTATAAAAAATTTCAAACATGAATCTATAACAAATTTTGAGAAATGGTACATTGAAGTAACAACGGACTTAGGGTTCCAACTCCCCTTAAGAACTTTTTTGTACACGAATGTATACATAGATTCCCTAACAACGTACTTTAGGTGGCTCTCTACGGACGCGTTTTCTGTTTTGTTTATTTTGGATTCACAGACCGTTTTCAGGTAACCCTCCGATTTAAGCAATCGTCAAAGCCGTTTGGCAACTTTATCAAGTGCCAAGTTCAAACCAATTCATTCTTTTCTAAACAAAGCTTTCAATTCTCTGTTATTTGAGTTCGTTTAGTTCTTTTTATTTAAATCGGCTAGAAACAGCGGTTTTAACCGCTCAAAATAACAGGTTTTTTAAAAACCGGTTTTTGTTTTTTACTTTCTCGTATACGAAGTATACAAAGAGAAAGTATTGTAATCGTCAAAAAATTCGAACTCCAGATTTTGACGAATCTCCACGTTTTAGACCTCCCTGAGTCCGAAAAACATAATTTTGGAATTATGTCTGTCCATCTGTCTATGTATCTGTCTGTCTGTGAGCACGATAACTCGAAAACTATTAGAGCTACGGAGATGAAATTTGGTATGTGGTCTTTAAACATAATTTGTAGGTTTCTATCAAATTTTGGACAAAATCCGTCAACGGGAAGTCTGTCTGTCTGTATGTCCGAAGTCATGCGAACACTATAACTCAAAAACTTGAATAGCTAGATGGATAAAATTTGGTACACAGTTTTATCGTCATGAATGTAGGTCCGTATCAAATTTTGGGCCAAATCCGTCAAAAGGTTGACTGTCTGTCGGTCTGTATAAGCGCATCTCCAACGAGTCCGTTAGCCAAGAAAGAGTAAAAATCGGTATTCATTTAATCGGAACGCATCTCTTCGATTTTGATTTTTTACCTAAATATTTTCTGATAGTCATTGGATCCTGGGTTACAATAGGTTCGAATTTTTTATCCACTCGGGGGGAGGGGAAACAGCAAATTTTTCGAGAAGTATACGAGAAAGTTTAGGGGAGACCACTCCCGCTGGTTTAAAAAAGCAAAGTTTGCGGACAAATTTTTTTATTATTAATAATATACAATAAGTAAGTATTAATATAATAGTATAATATATAACAGTATGAACTATACTGTTATTTTGAGAATTTTTAACCAAACTGAAGATTAAGTGTGAGAGAGCATAGGAAATTTGCTTAAAAAGAGTTCTTTCCTTTCCGTCAGTCTTGTACACATACATATCCTGGGGGCCATATTGACTTACATGCAAGGGGTCCACTTGCCATTCGGCAAGCTGGCAACCTGGTCAGTCCGCCACTGCTGATACGACATAATCTGTTGATATTAATTACAATTTTGGGAAAATGATTTTGTTTCAAAATCATGAAAGATAATGAGCAATATTTAAAATTTGAAGATTTTTTTAAAAATTATTAGGGATGCTGAATTTGAAATGATAAGTTGCCTTACTGTCAATAGATGGCGCCAGAGAGAAATGTTCGAAAGTTTCGACGGCATTGTTTAAATCGTCTTTCAAAACTCCAAATCACCAGCTAATAATTTCATCTTAAATACTGTTTCGAGTCATAAAGAAGCTTATTGAATTACTAATATAATAGCCCAGATCTGTCTCTCGGTAAAGTTCTGAAGTCACCAACAATAAAACTCGCGCCATACCACTGCGAGACATTAAACAACATTATTTCATTGTTAAAGAACCTAAATTTCAGTAATTTTAAATTTAGAAAATTAATTGTAGTTCTAATTTCAAATTTAATAGCTATAAAATAGTGAAAAAAATTTGCTATCGATTGATATAAAATTTATCTCGCTACGATCCCGATAATATCCCGATAGTTCCCGAGAAATTTTAAATTATATTAATCATATATTTCAAATTAATTTCCCTTTTTTTAATAGAAAGTAGTTAACCATGTCAGTGGCATATCATGATTTAGTTTGGACGCCACGATGCATCTGATTATTTATTGCAAACGTGATGATATAATATTATAATATTTTTGGTAACGTTTGACAAGCAGAGAAATGCTTTATTTTGATTAGAATTTCGAAAAAGAATTACTTTGAAATTTTAACTTTTGTCTTAAGTTTGACAAGCTGATAATTTCATAATTATTGAATTATAATAAAATTGTTAAACAACGGAAAATACTTCACACGGAATGTTGTTTACCAAGAGGGTTTTTGAATAAAGAAATATATAAATAAAAAAAAATATTTCTTGTCATAAAATATAAGTTTATTTTATTTGTTTTCAATCAATTTTAAACATTTCTCTCGCATATATATCTATTTAAACACGTCAAATTTTACGGGAAATCTCTCGAATGAAGAGGCAATTTGCACCTGTTATACCATGACAGGTGATTTATTAGTTATTCAGAAGATGCGTTATCAAGTTACAGAATTCTTATTTATTTTCTTCACTGAATTACTTAAAATAGATATGTACTGTGTTATTTAATTTTCGTGAAAATAAATAAAATAGTTTAAATTTTCTTCAGTCCCGAGTAGACTATTTAACACAAATTAGGGTTTGTAAGAAAATTTTTTAACAAGACTGAATGTTTTGCTAACTTCTTTAAAACGATTCTAAGGTTATTCCATTACTTATTGAAGTTGATATTTAAACAAAGCATAGAATAATAGAAATTCATGGTTAAACATTAGGGTGGATCGAATTTTTTTTTTCAGAATTTCAAAACCTACCTATGCGGAAAAGATCTTCTATGGTATGGATATTAAGAGAAAAATAATAAAAAAATTAAATTCAAAATTGAATACTGCCGCAAGAGGGTTGAATTTTCGAAAAAAATGGAAAAATACTGAATTTTGATTATACGATTTTAAAAAAAATATTATTATTAATCAAAACCTACTTATGCGGAAAAGATGTTCTATGATATGGAGATTAAGAGAAAAATAATAAAAAAATTTAAATTCTAAATTTAATACTACCGAAAGGGAGTTGAATTTTTTAAAAAAAATGGAAAAATACTTAATTTTGATTATTGATTATACGATTTTAGATTCAAAATAATTGTTTTTTTGCAATATAAATAACCAAAAGTGATGATTAATGAGTAATGAGTACTAAGTAGTGAGTAGTATAGTGTACATTGCAACATTTTATGATTCAGCTCTCCCTCCGAAAACCGTCAAATCAATCCGGTTAAACAACTAAAGCAGTAGGCAATCCCATCTTTTTTCTGTCTCCTGCTTTATCCTCCCACCCCCTCCATAAGTCGGAAGTGGTACTTCATGGAATCTTTTTCGCAGTCACACCTGTAGTGACAAAACTTCTAGCTGCAGTTTGAACATTGGACCGATTTGGTATTTCCGACCGAGCAGGCGCTGCCATCGTGTCATCTGTGCTTCAAGATGTGGGCATTATCTCAGAAAGCGATGTTTTGAACGTTGTTGACAGAAATAAAATTCGCCGTGGGAGAACAACACTCTATTGTCTTAGGTCATAAAAGATTATTACCATGACCAGTTTGGTTGACAGTCAGGACTCTGTCAATGGGAGACAACAGAAGAAAAGTCATAATAGAAGAACACATAAGCTTGGTAAAAGAACTTGGCTCTGAGTACATCGGCCACGTGTCTGTTAATTTCGGGAGAGCGCAAATTACTGGAAATAACATATATAGTTTTTTTGTCATGCGTTGACAATGACATAGATGTAACAAAGTTGGTTGCGACGGAACATCTGTCAACACAGGTGTCAAAGAAGGTATTATAAGTAACATGCAACTGATCCTGAATCGTCCACTACAATGGTTGTGTACCAGTTACACGTCAACGAGCTTCCACTAGGTCATCTTTTCGCACACGAGGATAGAACCACAACTAGACCCAGAAGTCTGACTGGAGAAATAAGAAAACCGTTGGCCGGATGCGAGAAGCTATCTGTAGTTTCATCCACGCCAATAGAAAACATGCTATGTGAAGTGACTAACAAGAAAGACTTAAGAACTGATCAACTGTACTTAATGGAAATTTGTGAAGCCATAAACTGCTCACATTGCAGAGAAAGTCTTTGGAAGATAAATCCTGGAATAGTTTGCCACTCAAGGTGGCTTAGAATCGCGAACAGAATTCTCAAGTTCAATATAGCTCACGAAAATTCATCCGAGACTTTATTGACATTAACAACATTCATCGCAAAAGTCTATGCGCCTATGAGGTTCAAGATCAAAAAGAAACTTATTATTAATCTATGAGGCACAGCATTTGCATCAGTCAATCGTTCTATCACGTTATTTCTTGAATGATTTGAAGGATGCCATAGACCCTGTTATTAAAAGAAACTGATTTTTTGGCCATCCAGAAAATTTCCTGATATCATTGCTAGCTGACGACAGAAATCACATAAGGGAATTAGCCCTTCGAAGAATTCTGAAAGCACGCAAATTCATTGCCTACTGCTCTAGTTGTTTAACCGGACTGGTTTGACGGTGTGGGGAGGAGGAACTGAGTCAAAAAATGTTGCAATGTACACTATACTACTCACTACATAGTACTCACTACTCATTAATTATCACTTTTGTTTATTTATATTGCAAAAAAATATTTCGAATCTAAAATTGTATAATCAATAATCAAAATTAAGTATTTTTCCAATTTTTTTTTTAAATTCAACCCCCTTTCGGTAGTATTAAATTTAGAATTTAAATTTTTTTATTATTTTTCTCTTAATCTCCATACCATAGAACATCTTTTCTGCATAGGTAGGTTTTGATTAATAATATATTTTTTTCTCCAAAGAAGAGCGATCCACCCTATTAAACATACTTCTTTAATGAAATAAACAAATTCGTTCCCTCTAGAATCGTCGAAAGAAATAGTAAATAAATTTATAAACAGTTTTTTGAACACACTTCTATAAGTGTAGTAAACAGCAGTAATTCTTTTACTTTAATTATTTTCTGCTTTTTATATTGAGATCTATTGTTTCTTAAACTCTCTACCAGATGGCGCCACAGGTACAGAATAAAAATTAATATAATTAACTGATGAAAAAGTTCTGAAGATATTCAATTAGATCTTTATACAATAGAACGATGTATTATCAACGAGAATCAAAAATTTCAAATCACTAGCACAATTAACAGAGGAATGTGAAAGGCCAGAACTTCAGAACTCCAAATTTACTTAAAATCAAACAAGTTAAATAAAATAGTTTAAAATATTGGAATACTGCAATCCAATTTAAGATAAATTTTACTGTAGCGCTTTGAATCATGGAGCTTAAAATCTGTTCAAATAAATCTTCAGTCTTTAAAAAATAAACTGCTCTTATTTTCGACTATCTGAATGGGGTTCATAGTTCCTGAAGCCCTAATAGCTGCTAGAACTGAATTTTGAATAAAGTAGAAAATAAATACAGTATACTTCGCTTAATGTGATCGCGGTTAATGTTATCATTCGCTTTATATTATCAAAAACCTCTAACCCCAAACCAACGTATTCAAATGTACACAAAATTATTCGTTTATTGTGATCACTACATGTTATCAGTTTTGAAGTAGAGAATTGACTGATCGCTCATTTTCAAACAGCGTTAACGATTGACGTTTGTAGAATTTATCGCTCCACTTGTAAGGAAACATCTGGGACCACTTTCTCCCACACATCCCAAGAATTTCGGGGTTTATTTTTCATGACCTCTCTGTGAAGGTCGTCCATTTAGTGGGCAGGGACGTGATTGTCTGTAATGTCATTGAACCTCCTGAAGGTATGCAAAAGTAAGAGTGAAGAATGGATGTCAATTGACGAGGACATTCCAGAAGCTGCTACACTAGCAGATTTGGAAATTTGCCAAGCAAGACCAAGCAATATATGTTAATGATTTCGACGGGGACTTAATGCGTTGAAGAAAACCCTCCAACGAACTTAGATATTTTGAAACGCGGTGTGCAGCATCGTTCAACGAATTTTTTAAAAAAACAATACGAGTACGAACAATATAAATGAACTGTTAAGGAATAATTGTCGTCAACCAACAACTAATGAATTTTTTAAATTGTAATTTTTGAAATAAATTACAGATAGCCCTCAGGAAAGTGTTTCATTTTCCATTTTATTTCTTTTCTCTTGATGTGATAGAAATATAGTAGATTTTAACCAATTCGGTTATTGTTATCAATATTCTTATGTCCCGAAGTGATTACATTATGCGGAGACTACTGTAAATAAAATTTAAAAAAAAAATACAAAAACACCCGAAATCTCGATTTTTAATGCGAGAAGATATTTCAAACCAAGATAAATTAAAATCACTCACTTTCTTCCTAAAAAATTCTGCAATTTAATCAGATAAATGCGTTGTACCGACAGAGCATATTTACGATTAGAGCTGATCGATGGAGTTTGAGGGGTTTTTTTCATTGAAAATTATCTTTATTTTCGCCTGGTATTCTGATACCAACTCTGTGAATGTTAAACATTAAATATTACAGTATTTTACACCGAAAATCTTATTAAACTTTTTTTCTTAAAAGGAATAGAAATGCTGGAATAAAAGTTTTTTTTTTCAGTTTTTTGCCTTCATCTCGTATTCTAATAACATTTGTTAATACGATGAGTTCTGAAACATATAAACACGTGATATTACAGATTCAAAAGATGGAATTGTATTAATATTTTTCTTACGGAGAACAGAAATAATACAAAAAGGTTATTTTTTGTTTTGCACACAGGTTGTCAAACCGTTGCGTCGCTGAACCATTAGGATTCCATTGAACTTTGAAACAAACTTGTCTTTTCTGCAATAAGCTGTAGATTATTTTACTATTTTACCCTATTGTATATCCCCATGTGTTGTGATTGACTGAATTGTTAATAGAAGAAGAGAACCGATATATCTACGAATATTTGAAATAGGCAGCTGATTTTATCTTCCAAAAACATAGAAAGAGTTACTGTAATTTCTTGGTTCTCCGCCAGGATTTGCGTTTTAAAATAATATTTTACTATTTTTTGCTACTATAATCTAGAGTTCAATTGAGGTGTTGAACTTCACAATGGACATTAAACTGAACTAGACATTAAATTGAGAGATAAAACCTATTTTCTTTCAAAACTAGAGTGAATTAAAACAATTTTAGTTGATGTTTTTCTTATAAAAGTTAGTCGAATGGATGGTTCAATTTCAGAGTACATAAAATTTGATACCCAGAAGATTTAAACCTTTATAAGGCCATTTTTTTTCTAGTAGTGGTATAATAAAATAAGTTTGGTATTGAGATTAATTGAAAAAAAAGAAATTCATTTAGCTTATTAGATGACATTTTTTGTGAATTAATTTTATTAATTAATAATTAATTACCGAGTCGAGACACTTTGTTATGGTTTGAAATAAGAAATAGGAACATACAGGTTTTTGTTTCATAAAAAAATGTGGCGAGAACTTACGGCAACTTTAAAAAATGCATTTAAAAATTGATGAATTTGGTGGGAAGTATGTCCCTACGCCTTAGAAAGGGTTAGGCGGAAATCGTGGTTTGGTCCACTCTGGTTCCCCACGCCTTAGAAAGGGTTAAGCGGAAATAATGGGTTGGTCCACTCTGGTTCTAAGAGTTGCAATTAGGTCTGCTTTTTTAACGAGGGATGTACTTAACCTGTAGTATTCTGATTTTTTATCTGATAATTGAACTGAAACAAGAAACGAAACAAAAAGTTACGAGCAAGGAAAAAAGAGGTCTTATCACATAAATTGTTTTATTGAGCATTTATACATTTTTTATAACATAAATAATACATACAGATGTCACACATTTAGATTAAAAAATACAAGAAACGTTCACTCTCAAACTTAAATGATTTAACTCATATTTCCTCATCATCCTAAAAATATGACAGCACACGTAAGTGGTCTTTATATAAATTCTTTTGAATATATTAATTTTAAATAAGTAATTTTAATATATATATATGAAATGTCTTCGCTTTTGTATCATTAAAAGGCCAAAAAAAGAGCTATTTCTTATTTATTATTCAACAAATTATGAGAGTGGCGGAATATAGGTACACATCGTATGAAGGTTTCAAGTCAAAAGCGAGCAGAAAATCCCTGCATTCTCTCAGATAAGGGATTAACATATAGACACTTGATGAAAGTGAAGGTAATATTAGCTATTTTTATTAAATTACGTAAGTGTTTTAGGGAAAAGTACCGAAGTTGAGACTCGAGAAATATTGGGACTCTTAAGAATCAGTAGAAGAGTTTTATCATCGGATTGAAGTAGAAATAATTCGTTCTTAATTAAAAAATAATTGTCGTTAAAAAGGATTTATTTTAAAGATGGGAAAATTTTCTAAGTCATTATATATATATATATATGCCTTTCTCGCACGTTTAAATTAATGTTAGATATTTTTTATTAAATTTTTAATATTGCGATTTTCGCAGATTTTTTTCATACATTTTCAATACACAAGTTTTTTAAAGTTCTGTCAATCAAGAAAAATATACATATATAACTTTATTGAGGTAATATTGCATACTTTTATTCTAGTTAAAAATCGTTGCCAAAACAAATGATCTAGAAGATCAATTTCCCTACATTTTCGTCTACCCTATAAATAGGGCGATGGTGCATTGTATTACTTACTACCTATTTACCATCAGTTACTAATGGAGAAAGTCCTTCCTTTCTCTTTTGTATTCCAAAGATTGCAACTCTACAAGTAATAGAGGCGAAAGCAGTCTATCTGACAGGCACTTTGGGCATATCATGACCAGTCATGATAGCTGGAGTCAACTGTTGTCAAAGAACTGAGTCATGATGTTCATGCAGTCAGTTGTATTTTGAAATTCATGGATGCAGACCTAGTGCTTGACTTTTGTTTTCATTTGAAAATTATTTTGATGCTACCATTTTAGAATGCTGCGTAAAATTTTAACTGAACAGGAAGTCTTGAATGTTTTGTGCACTTTAGATGGCAGTGATTTATATGACATAGACAATGAATTACATTTTGTTGCTGGTAAATCTCCCATTGAACTATTTGAGTTGATCTGTTTGAAGTTGTTGAGCTGACGTTTGAAGAATCAATTAAATATTAAAAACAAAAGAATAATCATGTTTTTGAAATAAGCATGGTTTAAATGAAGTAATTTTTAGAAATTCTCTTCTATAGTGGTTATCATATTTTACCTCAGGAGAAGACGCACTGGGAAAATGCGCCCAACATTGGAACTTCAATTTTTAATAAAACGATGTCAAAGGACAGATATAACAAAATAGAGAAACATCTTCATTTTAACGATAAGTGAGTGTTAGATATTTCAAAGTGAGGCCTCTTTACGATTTGCAAAACATAGCTCTTCAACGTTTCGGAGTATTTTCTGAATTTTTAATGCTTCAGAAACAGCATTTATTGCTTGAAAGAGCTCAGTCAGCTATTTAGTGATGATAGTCTGAGCCTGCTTGATTTTCGAGTACATAGACAATTTCCTATTTGAGACTTTCGATTCCAAAAAAACCATCTTGCAGAAAACTGGGTGTTCAACGTGTTAATGAAGATTTTCTAAAGTTTAAAAATAAACATGTTATTTTAAAAATCCAGAAAACCGACAAAGAAGATACCACCTAAACCCTGTGAAGAAAAATCAACAACTATTTGTGAAAAATGTAACGTTAGACTATGCTTAAGATGCTTCCTCTCCTTCCACCTACGTAAGGACTAATAGAGTGAAGTGTACCATTGCCCTATTTTCAGGACAGCCTGTACCAACGAGACTAATAAAAGATTGGTAAGTTTTTTTATTTTATGTGTTTGCATAGGCTTAAAGAAACACATTTTTTAGATTTAAAAAAATATTAATTTTTTCAATGCTTGGTATAATATGTTTTAAAGGAGTAAGCACTCGCAACAACTCCACATAAACACTCTATAGGAAACATTTTGAAATGAATTTCACTAAATAGTTTCGAGTATGATTTATATGTAATGATTAGAAACTTTAAAACTGAATTTCAACAAAGTAACTACATACAACAAAGTACTACATTTTTAAATTATTATTCTCTGTTAAAGAAAATATGATATAAAACTTGAAAGACAGAGTTTCCTAAGAATTTAAAGGGTGAAATTTTGAATTCTTTATGTCGTTAGCTTTTTCAAAAGAAAAACAGTTACCAGAATCATTTGATTCTTTATTCTGAAACTCCTGAACAATAAATTAGTCGATTTATTAGTTGTGCGTTTCGTTTTGAAACGATATTAGAGTTACTTGGGATAGAACCCGCAATTTTTGACCATTGGCTAAATGATAAGGACTGAACCTTATTCGTCAAACTTCCACACCAAACAATGATAAGAATGTTAAACAATGGACGTTAGATTTAAAGCGAATAGAGCCGATATACAAGATGAATAGTCAATGGAATAAAGTTCCGAGCCCATTATTCTCCGACCCCGAAACTAAGACTTAATTACTAAGCCAGTGGAGCTTCAAGTAGAGCAAAACACTAGGTAGGACTTTGTATATGCAATTCATAGGATACTGTACAGAATTGAACGCTATTACACAATTTTGTGCGACATCATCATATTATACAATATCAATGTGATATGTATTAATCATTAAATGATAACATAGTTTTCGATTTAAAATTTTATAAACTTTCTGTTACCTTTCAATGCAAAAGCCATTATAAAAATATAGAAACAAATAAGATAAACATAAATAATGTGATAAATAAAAATAAAATAAAAGCAAGCGCTTTAGAAGAAAACCATGTTCATCCGTAAATATGCATACAGAAAGTATATATATATATATATATCATTCAATACGTTCAACATGTATAAATATTATATTCGCTTAAACACACAAAAATTGTACATGTAATAAATATATAAGTATTACATATAGAAATTTTGAACTTCCTTCTACAATTGCATCCGAAACTGTTCATATTTAATTAAATATATAATGCCTCCACATCTTTACTTTTAAATAAACTTCGATCACATTTTTTATGAAAAAAATATTAAGGAATACAAATGCTCCAGGTTCTTTGAAAATATCAGAAGTAATATAGTAAATGATCTTTTCCGAGTTCGACTCTGAAACACATATGCTTAATGAGTGATTAATATTATTATTTGAGCCTTAATGATAAGTGATAAGTAGTTATTGATGAAGAACTGAGATCTAATCAAAAGTCTATCGGCTCGCCGTCACTTCAAACAGATCACTCCCAAAAATGTTTATTAAAAAAATTAAATTATTAAAATAATAACTAGCCAGTTTATCATTAACGACAGAAATAGAATAGCACTTTGTTTAAAAATTGTTCAAACGACTTACATCAATCTGCACGACAATGCTAAAGAATAAAAAATTTAAGCACCTTCCTTAAGCAAGCTTTAAACAAACAATTTTATTTTCCTTTCTGAAAACGATGCTCGTTAGATCAAAAGTTCATAAGAAGAAATTAGTGTTGGTGCTGCCCTCTCTTGTCTTAAATAGATATTTAAAAACATAGATTATGAAAAGAGTACCTCCTGGGTAATAAGAAAGGCTTTCCAAGGTGGATTTGAACGGAAATCACTATCTCTGAAGAACATCCAAACTTTTTTTGTCGTCCTAACACATTCATAAAACTTAAAAAAACTTTTTCTGTTATTCTTTACTTAAAACTCATTTAAAATTTAAAAGTTCCAAAAACCTCTTTTTCATTTGGAAGTAATATCTTTAATTAAAAGATGTTGTTTTAATGCATAAAAGATTATTCTAATATGCACATTTTAAAATATATGGAACAGATCACATTCTGAAATGCTTAACTTTAACATAAGTGTATTAGCTATAAGATTTCCCTGTAAAGCTAGGCTATAAAAAATTCCATCCGGATCAATTGCTTTTCAACCTATACATATGCGAATAATTTAAAGCAACTACAACGTAAATAGAGCAAATTTAAAAAATTTTCTCAGAAGCTTATTACTTCCAGTAAAAGTTGAAGAAATAATTTTTTAATAGAGTGCTTTCAGAAGAATTTTAAAAAAAAAATTGAATGCAGTATTAATTTTATTAGACTTGTCATATGATAAAAAAGTAAATTAAATTTTAAATAGACTGAATTTGAAAAAAATATTTGAAGTTTAACTGAAAAGTATATTTTAAAACTTATTTGAATATGAAAATCACAAGTTATATATATAAAAAAATGAAATATACACCAAATGAACCATACACAACTCTACATTGAGCATTTTTAACAAGAACACGACATTCACACTTCTATTTTCAGAAAATATTTCTTAGAATACTGGCTGAATAAATAGACAAATAGTTTGTTTTCATTCAAAATGATAATTTCTCATTTCTTAGATGGCCAATTTCTTACTCCTCCTATAGTATCTATCTTCTCTGGTATCATAGACCTTCTGAGCCAGTCGGTCATATCGTACTTTTCCAGATCTCCTCCATAGTGTTTTGGCAAAATGGAACGTGGAAAATAATTCACCAGTGTCTTGGAACTCTCGTGGAATACCATCTTTAAAAAGACAAAAATAATGCAAACATTAAATTATATGAATCACTGTTAAAATATTGATCAATATTTCGAGATTATAACGGACATGAAACAAGCAGAATCTTAAAATTTGTAGACTTGTGTTTGTTCACCGTGAAAATACACAATTTTGAAAATTTTGGAATTTAATTATTAATTACAGTAAAGCACCGTTTATATGTTTCTTATTTATGCATCGTTTGTATTTATACGGCGTTTTATCAGAATTTCGTGCTTTTCCAGATCTCCTCCACAGTGTTTTGGCAAAATGGAACGGGGTAAGTGATTCACCAGTATCTTGGAATTCTCGTCGAATATCATCTTTAAAAATACAAAGATGATGCAAATATTAAATTATATGAATCACTGTTGAAATTTTGATCAATGTTTCGCGATTATAACCGACATGAAACAATTAGAATCTTAAAATTTTGTAGGTTTGTGTGTGTTCTCCATGAAAATCATGGAGAGCACACACTATTTTAAAAATTTTGAAATTTACTTATTAATTTTAGAGGAACTGGTGTAAAAACGGGCACTGGTGTAAATATGGGCACCCCTCCCAAAGTGGCTATGGGAGGTGCTAAAGACTGGCCTCCAGGACTGTAGATGGTGCTACTTGTTGGTATAAGATAGCAGAGAACAGTTGGAATCATTCTTTCAAGTAGTGTGGATGCAGCATGAGTTATTGAGCGAATTGGTGTTGTTCTGGACTGCAAACTTTTGACTGGTATGTGAAATCGTTTTCTTTTCATGTTCTTATGGTTAGTTTAAAATAATTTTACAGTGATATCCGGAAAGCAGAGATTCTAAGCTACTTTTAGAAGCACTCCTTTAGTCACACACGCTTTTTGGTTACATGTGATAGCGGCCATCTTTCTTAGGTTTGGTTGGTGTAAATATGGGCACCCTTTCAATGCCAATTGATGAGGCTGCTGAAACACCGAAATGTTCCCCGGGAACTTCAAATATATTTTCTCCGTTCGACATATCTCCTGTCCCCAACATTAAGAAGAGAACCACTACTCGTGGACGCAAAGCAACAAGGTCCAGCCTCATCACTGGATCACCATACAAGGATCAGTTGACCAAGTCTCTTGAGAAAAGTGCTCCCAAGAAGACGTTCTTGAGTGTTCCCGGGGTAAGAAACCGGCCAGGAGGCAGGGGTGGGAAGACAAAGGGCCTTCAAAAAAAGAAAATTCGACCCACGAAACTATACGATTCATCAGACTACTATGATCCTCCCCTTGTGGAGAGCGATGATGATATCAACCTAGATATCAACGATGGGGATAAACCAGACTCGAGGAAGGCAACTTGCATCTTTTGTGATGGAAAGTTCTCTGAAGACACTCAAGGGGAAGTGTGGGTTAAATGTGTTATGTGCCAAATGTTGGCACACTTAGATTGTGCCGGGGCTGAAACAGCCAGTTATTTTTGCGATTTCTGTAAATAATTTTTTTCTGTAATAAATAAATTCTCTACTATTTTGTATTGTTTATCCTGTTTTAAAACATTTCAAATAATTTTTTGTGACTCTTTTGGAGAGGGCCCATATTTGCACCCCATTTTTTCTGATGCTTTTTTAAAGCTTTTTGTAAATCTTCGTTTTCGAATTGAAATAATTGGTATTAATCATTGTTTTGCCTCCTATCATTTAGTAAACTTGTAACAGTTGTCTATGAAGGTCAAAAATTCAGAATTTTTCAGAATGAAAGTAACTTTAAGTCAAAAACAAAAGAGGGGGTCCATATTTACACCTTTTCCTCTATAATTAATACTCAAGATATGAAATAAAGGTATAATTTCTCTCAGTTTTATTATAAATGTTTAATTTTAAAATTTAACTATTGATGTCCGGACTATGTTGTATGATACTAGCAATATCTTAAAAAATTGAATTAATACTTTTAAATGAATAAGAATTAGTGTCATTAAATTTACAATAATCAACGTTGTTTATTTAAATTTCGATTATGCGTCTTTTGATTTATATGTCCTTTTACGTCAGTCCTTTGGGGGACGTTTAAACGGTGCTTTACAGTAATCAATTAAATTACTTAAAATTTTGGTTCCATGCGCGTGGCGCCACATGTTAGTGAATTTCAGACATAATTTCCATACATTCATTTATGAATCACATATTCCATATATATTTATAATAATGATTTGAAAACTAATGTTTATAATAATGAATTAAGAAAATGAAAGACTAAAAAATTGAAAATTAATTGAATTCTAATTTTCAGAACACTATTAAAAGTGGTAATTTAAAAAGCGGTTTTATGAAATTTTTAATAATTTAAATTCAGTTTCATTTCCTCTGCCTATTTTATATTTATTAGATCATTAATATTTAATAAGTCACTGTGCAGCAAATTCAATTTAGTTTATTGAAATAAAAAATAGCAATTCATTTTTCTTAAAACTGAATGAAATAAAAATTCTGGACCATGCTTTCACCTTTATTTAAAAGGAAATTTAAAATATGTCCCTAAATTTGAGAAAAAAACTACCAAAATTAAATTTCTTCTTGATTTATTCATTAGTTTGCACTTTCGGATTCTTTTGTTTTCTTTGCGAATATTGAGGCAAACTACGTTGAAAGATGCATTGTCATTTGAAAAATATATTAAAAGTCTATTTCGTTTGAGAAGATTGATTACCCCTAACTGAATCAATAATAGAATTACTTGTTTCAATGTTTGATAAATTAACTGCTAAATTTGTCGTTACAAATGGAAAATGTTATTCGACGGAAGTATTTGGAGAGGTTTTACTTAGTTCATTGAGCCATCAGATTCAAATAACTGGTCTTAAATTTCAGATAGATCCGTGTTAGATTGATTTCTATTGCTCAATCCACATTAAGACATATCTTTCTTAAACTTCTTTTTCGGTTTTCCTTCTTCCTGATAAAAAATAACAAACATTTAGAGAGGTATTTAGAGAGGTTTTACTTAGTTCATTGAGCCATCAGTTTCAAATAACTGGTCTTAAATTTCAGATAGATCCGTGTTAGATTGATTTCTATTGCTCAATCCACATTAAGACATATCTTTCTTAAACTTCTTTTCGTTTTCCTCTTTCCTGATAAAAATAAAAACATTTGAGAGGTGCTTGGAGAGGTTTTACTTGCCATTATTCATCGGTTCAAAATTAACTTGCGTTAAATTTCAGATAGATCCGTGTTGATGATTCTATTGTTCAAATCCACATTAAGACATATCTTTCCTAAACTTCTTTTTCGGTTTTCCTTCTTCCTGATAAAAATAACAAACATAATTAAATTTTGATTACCTTTGAAATAAGCAAGATTATTTAATACGTAAAGAAAATTAGTTTAAATTTCATTCTATGTTGGAAGTTTTATTGAAACTCTGGTAGGTTTATGCAATTTCAAAAGAAATTTAGAATAATGAAC
>BGPR01005146.1:59107-98679 GCA_013235015.1 Araneus ventricosus
ATGTACCAATCTGTTTAGATGATCTTCAGCTTTGTAGAATAATGTACTCTTTAAAACACCAAATTTGAGATTATTGTTGTTAGCATTTGTAAAAATACGTTCTCCAATTTAATAATTTTGCACCGTTTATAGTTTTCAGTGCTGTATTTTAATATGATGTGAGAAATGTGCACTGAATGTGTCTATGGCTTCTGCGTAAATTTGTCTTTTCAAAGTTGGAATACATATCTAGTTATAAATCAGCTCAAAATCTGTTAATTATAATAAAATTAAATTATACGGTTTTTCGAAGTTCATTTCAATGTCTATTCTTGATAAAATTTTTATCGACATAAATCCGAAAAAAATAAATGTTATTGCATTTAATTTTCTTACTTTTCAATAATTCTTTTATGTGGCGAAGTGATTGCTCTTTTCTCTCTGGTGTCTCATTTAATTCTGCAGCTGCCTTTTTCTGGAAATACTCCGGGAGGTATCCCAGCTCGAATGGCAAGATCTCCTCGCCCATTCTCGCCGTTGCTGGATTTCTCTCGAACATATTGCTTCAAACAACGAATCCTTTTGATAGCTTTCCTGCTTTTTCAGCAAGTGATAGCAATGATTTAGGATATTATTTTCAGATTATAGTATTTTTAGGATTCCTAGAAATATAAAATGAACATCATAAGACAAAATCCCGATAATTATGACAGAACAAAACTAAGTTTAAGCATAAAAATATTAAAATGTATTCTCAGAATATAAAAGGTTTCTATACTGTTAACGCTTGATAATCCTTTTGAAATGTAAAAACCAGTGAATAATTTCAAAATATAAAATATCTACATTTCTCTAAATAAATGAAATTAATATGGCTAGATTGCGCAAGTCAAAGTTGAAAAGAATACTAATAAAACATTGATAAGCTTACGAGTTCTTTTAATTAAAGAAACGGTTAGTAGCAGCTCCTATTTTATATCGTACTTTTTGGTCCTAATGATTAGTCATATGACATTCTTATGAATTTAATAAAAAAAAGTAAGAAGAATAAAAACCTCTTCCTACTCTTCCAAAAAATTCTCTTTATATACGTATAACTGCATATTTTCATAGCATTTGTTTTATAAATCATCGATTGCAAATTAAACGCACCCTTTTTATAACGAGGCTTTTTTAAGAATCACTTTTTGTTTATAAATAAAATTAAATAATTTTGCAATACTAAATGTTTGCTGTTTAAAATAGTCCCTCTTTTTAGCATATTGGTACTCATCAACAAATAATTAATCTTTTTGAAAACTAACCTATTAATTTTTTGTATTTATGACTGTGTATGTGTGTTATAGTAAAATAACAAGTGTTTGATTATAAAACAATCCTAAATGTAATGTTATTATAATTAAATAATATAATAATATTAAAAGTTGGTTTGTGTATTATTGTCCCAGTATCGAGCATACCAGTATTTTTCAACAAGTAAATTGATTATGAAAGAATCCTAAATATAATATTTTTTTAAAA
Source organism: Araneus ventricosus (assembly GCA_013235015.1). Lineage (NCBI taxonomy): Eukaryota > Metazoa > Arthropoda > Arachnida > Araneae > Araneidae > Araneus > Araneus ventricosus. The sequence goes on from BGPR01005146.1 coordinate 60,608, forward strand.
ATATTATATTATTAAAAGTTTGATTGTATATAATTGTTCCAGTATCGAGCATATCAGTATCAATCTATAAGTTATTAATCTTATTGAAACCTAGCCTTTATTTGTAATGTGTTTGTCCCTGTTTATATGTGTCATAATTAAATAACAAGTATCTGATTATAAAACAATTCATAATATAAGTACAGAAGTGTATTAATTTTCATTTATATCCATTTTATCATTATATTCTTTTCTGTTTATGTATAGTTAAGTTCCCTTTTATGTACTTTTATATCTCTTGATGTAATTTATTTTTGCTTATGCTTTTCAATAAAGTTTCACACATACCCATCCAACCAACAGGGAACCATCTAGGCTCCGAGTTCGGGGATATGCTGTGGTATTATGTAAGCTGCATTAATCGATTTAAACTAACGTGCCATGAAATTCAGACTTCATAGCCAAATACGAGGATTGGAAACATAGATGGGGCATTCATATAATTACAACAGGTTCAGCATTGGTATTAGCATGAAATGTTTATAACCCTTCAATGGAAACGCTAACGTTGCGTACAATTTGTTTCCAGATAGGAAGAAGTCATACAGTGCCTGAAATAGAAACAGTTCTATTAAGGGGTTCAGTTAAGGGGTAACAGTTCTATTAACCCTAACCCTGTTAGTTCGATGTATCTTTTCTCAAAATCTGATATAGATTCATGTTTGAAACTTTTTTATAGAAGTAAATTACACCTTTCCCATTATACTAAAATGAGCTATTGGTTAATTTTAATTTTTTTATAAATTTACAAAATATTTAATTAGACACAGTGAAATTTTACCTTATTTTGACACAAAAAAATGTAAAAAATAAAGTTTTGAGTTTTTTTTAAAAAGATCATTTCAACATATTGAGAAAAGTGTACTTTGCTTGTATACAAAGTTTTAAACATGTATCTATAATATGTTTTGCGAAAAGGCATATCGAAATGGCCACTTTTACATTTTTTGTTTTGACGCAAAAAAATTTGTAAAAAATAACTTTTTGAATTAAAAAAAATAATTGCATTATAACGAGAAAGATTTACTTTACGTGTATAAAAAATTTCAAACATGAATCTATAACAGATTTTGAGAAAAGGTACATGGAAGTAACGGACTTAGGATTCCAACTACCTTTAATGGTTAGGATAAAGCGGTATGTCGCATTAAGAAACGCAACATTGTAACTATTAAACTGGCGTATAACAGAATATTATTTATTAGTATATAAAAGACAATTTTATCAAAGTCTTTCATTGCAATAATCACAGAAAGCTGTTTCTGCTTATGTGTAATATTAAAAAATAACGCCAATAAGTTTCATAACCTAATAAGTATATTTCCAATTTTGACATTCTTTTTTGGATGTTGATTTAAATTGATTATTAGCAGATTATTATTTCCCACTTAGGAGATAAGTTCTAGTTTGTAGGGGAAAAGTATCTTAATTTTGAATCGCTGTCATCCATCTAAAACAAATTGGCCTAGTAACTGGCTTTCGTAACAGAGCCTTTAATTGATATTTAACATGAGGGCAACTTTAATATGTGTTAAAATCATGCACACCAACAATTGAGTTTAAAACAATTTAGTTTTTTTAATTGAGCCGAGGGTTGAGCAGATTTAACAAATATACATTTTAATTGAGTCAACAAATTTATTTGAAATTCTTAACATATTAGATTGTCTAATATATTGAAAAATCTTATAGCGTGGGAAATAATTCCATATATTCTTAAATATATACTTAAAGCTAAAACGAGTATTTAAAAGCTGTACTTCTGATATAAAAAATATTTACTAATGTTCAAACTTTTGTAATAAATGAATTAAAATTTCCACAAAATAAAAAGTTTATGTTTTAAAAATAAGAATCTATATAGTTGTTTTATAAAACTTTAATATTTTCTCATTAGTTCCTATGTGCGGCAAAAATTTATTTCATAATATTATTTTAGGTCTCAGAAAACCTTGTCCCACTTTCTAAATCAATTTATTTTCAAATCGAATCTTGTGACCTAATAAAAATCTGTGTTATCATTCTGAGTAATCAATTCAACTTTCTTTAAATGTTTAAAGTCATTATTATCAGTTATCGCATTTGTAAAGATTCAAAGTTACTATTATTATGAAAGTCTGCTCTAGTTTCTTGTCGCTTACAAGAGTTTCTCTGTTGCTTTGGAGATAACACTTAAGAGATATGATGAGTTTAATCGATCTCTTTGATTCGGTGGGGATGTCTTTCAACTCGCTGAATAATTTCTGGAAGAATTCAAATTAAAAGTTTCAAAAATTTTAAATCCAGATTAAAAATTCTCATACTTGTAAACTGAAAGAATTATCGAATTATTATCTAGATAATCAGTTTAACAAATTAAAATCTGATTTTCAAACTTAACTATAACCCTAATAGCACAAAATGCTGTGCAATATTATTACGATATTTTCACGATTCAAAATACCGAATGATGTCGTGGTGATATCTCTGAATAATTTGTGCCTTTTATATCTCAACAACTCTGATTTGAAAAAAATTACTCCGATGTTCAAATACATCATTTTAAGTATGGAAAAAATAATTTTAAAAATTTAGGGCGTTGAATTAAAATTTATTGACAAAAAAGTTTTTTTACATTTGTGCAACTAAGTGTAAAATGGAAAGAAAAATTCAAAATTTCAGTTTTTAAAACCGTTGTTAGTTTTATTATAACAAAGACCTTCACCACATTTCTCACAAATGGATATGTCCATTCTGTTTAACTTCACTAAATTCTGTATTTATGGGACAGTTACATTTCATTTCACGAATGCATTCCGTTGTTTTAATTTTGCCTTATCTATGAAGTCATTAGATATAAACAAATCAATAAACGGTTTTCCGTAGGTATGTACCACCAGTTAGCCAGATTTGTAAATCAAATTGTCGTTGTTTTGAATTTTTTTATATTTCCTTTGATTAATTTTTGCGGTAATGTAAGTTAATAGAAAGTAATTTTTATTTTCTGATATTTTACTGTATTTCAAAAGTCTTTAATATTTATGTAAGAAAAAAATTTAAAAATGTTTTTAAAATCTTTTTTTACATAAATATTAAATATAGAATAAAATTTAAGTAACCAAAAATATTTTTTTTTATTTTATTTTATTTCTCAGTTTACTTAGTCCTCATGTTTTAAACGTATATTGATAGAAATTTAATGAAATATGTGCTTTAAAATAATTTGAGATTTAATAGGTTATTTAGTAGATTTTTAAAAAAAAACATATTTCTTCACCGGAAACAAATCGAACATTGCGAATCACTGAAAATTTCGAAATTATAAAGATTTTAATTTTATTTAAATTAAGAAAACAGTATTTTATTTCGGTTCTTACGTTTCATTTGTGATAAATAATTGCATCTTCATTGAAAATATACAGAAGAATTCCATTAATTGATTATTGCTCTTTTGATCTCTTTAGAAAATATCTTATCAAACTGAAAAATTTCAAGTTAGTTTTTAAAAATTCTTTTTTTTTCACTTCCTTGGAGTTTGACGTATAATAGTTTATAATAATCTAATATAAAATTAAAACATTTTCTGTTCACAATAATGATATCAAGGATTTCACTATCGAATTTTCGTTTCGAAAGACTCTATACTTCAGAAATGTTCGAAAAATAGCAGAAAACCATACCTTTCAGTAGCTACGACACACAGAGTAAGATACACAGAATAATTCTGGCACAAAGTTTTTCAGTGTTAAAATTTATATGAAACCGTCACAAGAGAATCGTTTCTTATTCCTGCGCAAATAGTGCAAAACGCATCCATATATACTGTAGAACATATTGATTAGAAAATAATGGTCAGTAATATTCTGGAACAATGCGAAAATCTCAGAAAAATAGTTTCACGTGCATTTTGAAGGAAACTATAACATTTTCTGAACATATGACTGTCACTGTCAAATTTTCCGAACGATTACAAAGGAATGGACGGTAGAACAATAGACAATCATTATTTTGCCGTTTCCTGCGGTTGGGAACATGTTGGTTGATAAAAGATAGAAGAAATTACTTTTCTTTTTCAATAATAGGGATTTATGATTCCTCCGTGAGACAATTACTAAAAACAGTGCTACACTAATATTATAATAATTTTCAATACACTTAATTCATCAGGATTAATTATCCTTATCTTCTATCTGCTTAAGTACCATGTTACTTAGGTTCGCACTAAACAATCTTTTTTTATTTATACTGAAACTTCTGTTTCCTAATTATATATATATATATATATATATATATATATATAAATATATAAAAGTATAAAATTATATTTAAAATTAATTACCAAAATTAATTTTAACAAGGTAATATTGATATAGAGATCCGTTTGAATGGATTTCGGTTTGAGGAAACACAATTATTTTGGAGTGCTCATTTCTAAGAATTAAAAGATATTATCAATAAAATCCTTTTTCTACAAATGTTTTGTTTAATTTATGGGAAAAATAAATAAATAAAACAATGTATTGTGTGAAAATGATAACTAAATAATTTTCTATTTTAAATAAATAATTTATATCTAAATTTTTATCCGAGAAATTTGAAAGCAAATCAGTTTTATCCATATTCGTTTTGTTTATTAATAATTTTCAGAGTATAAAACAATAAAGAAGAGTGCACAAAAATGGCACAAAACATTAAAGAAATTTTATGTATAGATACAAATAACAAAATCATTTAGAAGAGCCTATATTCATGCACTCAATTCCACTAATTATAAAATAATTCATTTAAAACAATTTTATTTTTTAAAAGTATTATTCAAAAAATAATTCTAGAACTACATTACATGGTTATCTAAAATGCAACCGAAATTTTAAGAGAATCTATCTAAACGAAAAATAAAACAATTTCTTTTCGAAAATTTGGAAAGATTTCAAAAGTTTGTTACAAAATTATTTTGAAACTAGAACATCACCCGTCATACTATGGCGGGTGCAAATTGCCTCTTTATTCCAGAGATTTCCCGTCAAATTTGACGTGTTTAAACAGATATATATGCGAGAGAAATGTTTAACATTTATTGAAAACAAATAAAATAACCATATGTTTTATGACGGCAAATATTTTTTTTATTTAGATATTTCTTTATTCAAAAAACCTCTTGGTAAACAACATTACGTGTGAAGTATTTTTCGTTTAACAATTTTATTATAATTCAGTAACCATGAAATTCTCAGCTTGTCAAACGGAAGTCAAAAGTTAAAATTTCAAAGGAATTGTTTTTAGAAATTCTAATCAAAACAAAGCACTCATCTGCTTGTCAAACGTTTCCAAAAAATATTATCAAATTATATCATCACGACTGCAATAAATAATCAGATGCATCTATATCTCATGCAGACTATATCACGCGCATGATATACCACTGACGTAATTTACTCCTTTCTATTAAAAAACGGAAAGTAATTTGAAATATATGATTAATATAATTTAAAATTTCTCGGGATATCAATCGATGGAAAATTTTATTTCACTATTTTAGAGCTATTAAATTTGAAATTATAAAGAAAATTACTCTTTTAATTTTAAAATTACTGAAATTTAGGTTCTCTAAAAATGAAATAATGCTGTTTAACGTCTCGCAGCACTATGGCGCGAGTTTTATCGTTGGTGACGTCATAGCATTACCGAGAGACAGATCTGGGCTATTATATTAATAATAATCTAGAATAAGTCGAACCATCGGTTATATAATTCTATCCCATTTTTAAAAGAAATTCTTCATGCATCCAATTGAACCTGATACGAACATCTTGAACTCATCCTTAAATATTGTCAGTGTATCACAATTCCGATTAAAATTGTAATAAAACACAGCAAATACATTCACATAACTAGAAACACAAAAGACTCTCAAATTACTAGAAACAACTTTACGATAATATCTATTTCATATAAAATACAAATTTTATTATTTTAATGCTATAGTAAGTAAACTTTTATAAACACTTCAGAGATCATTCAATTCATTTTGAAAAAAAGTAGAAATGATGTTTAATGAATTATTAGTTACCAAGTCTTTCATCAGTATTAATGTTTTTAATGGCAATTTAATCAAAATTTTAATTTGTATTACTGAAAATGAATTAAGGTTAACTAAATGTCATAAAAATTATTAGACAAAAACAGAATTTTGTAAACTTATCTGTATGAAATAAGAATTTAATAATGAAAGGCTTTATATACTGCGACAAGAAAAATCCTGCAATGGAAAGTTTATACAGCAGCCTTATATAGAGAATAACGAAATGTATCGTATATGTGTGCTTATAAAGCATCAAACATTAATGCGATTAATTTTAATATTTCTACATGTTATTCATTCCTTTTTGGAAATGAATTTTTTAAAAATGTGAAAAATTATTTAAGGGAAAAAAATTGGAATTTTTAGTCATGATGATTAATGAATAGTTTATAAAACATATTTTTATTCTCAAGATGTAATTGCGCAAAAAGTAATTCGCTAAACATTATATTTTATTAATGAATTACAACTAATATTGGAAAAATGAAATTTTTTGTATCATAATATAAAATTTCAGACATTCGAAAATCAGAATCTTATTCTAAATTTTAAAAATTTGCTTCATTTTAATGGAAAATTTTAAACTTTTACATTATACATTTACTTCATTTACATTTTCACTGTATATTAAATATTGATATAAAATTATTCCAGTACCTATAAAAAATTTAATTCACAATTTAAACTTTTATACATGAAATTTAACTTATAAGTCTCAAACTTACCGTTATTTAATAAAAAGAATGAAATTCTTACATTGAATGCTCAATTCAATAAAAAAGTGTCAAAGCACTGTCGGTTCCGAAATTTAAAATGGGAAATATTATTAAATAAGAGTATTTATGTAAAATCCTTTCTGCCTTTCATCATTTGTAACTGCCGAATAATTTCGCGGGGAATTCAATTTATAACGTCACGAAGCACAAAAAGCGATAACAAGCATCGCTTTTTCCTTTGACGGAAGTTCAAATCCTTTCGACTCTCAAAAAAATAATTAAAATTTCTAGATCGTCGTCCACGTGACTAGATAAGCATATTGGAGCGTCTGATACGAATTGTACTGAATTCAAATGCGCGTGCTTGTGGTTTATAAACAATGAAGATTTTCTTACCACAACACGTGAAACTAAACGTTGAATTTTGAGTACAAGGAAACTGCCCTATGTCCTTTTAATTTTACCTTGTGGAAAATAACGTGAAACTTTCTTTCAAAAACCTCAACTATATTCAATAAACGGACACAAATTATGATTCATATGTTAATAGTCAATAATTTCCCGGAAAGAATATAAGAAACTCATGAATATAAATTAAAACTGAGTTTATCAGTATTATTAAATTTATCGTAAAAATATTACAAAAGACTTATACTGTTCGTTTTCCTTTGTTTTCAGAATAAAGATATCATCATGTCATTGCAGTAAATTGATTAGGTGAAGATGGTTTCCTCAGAATATTCTAAAAGCACCAACGATAAAATAAAAGTTTAATGATGGCAAAAGTTCACCGATATATTGTTATAACCACATGATAACTGTTTAAAAAAACTTTTGTTCTGGAACTTTTGTTCCTTATGAAAAATCATTAGTGATTATCAAGGTGATTTTAAAACATTGAAGCAGTCAATAATTGCTTACGCGCTTATTTCATGTTTATATGTTTTTGTTTAACTCATCTCTAGTTTGTAAAGATTGAATTTTGTTATTGATTTTTCATTCCCTTCCTCTTGTGCAAGATTCTTAAATTCTGTGCAGCAGTTTCTCCCATATTATAATGTAGCATTTCAATATTTTCTAAGCTAAATTATTAATTATCGCTTAACACAATTCCCGCGATATTCGAATTAATTGCAAGCTCCAGAAAAGACAAATAGTAACTGTTATCTCTCAAGATAATATATCTATATATATATATATCAAAACCAACATATAAACACAAGATAAAAACTCAAAAACAGTAAAAAAAGACAAAATGGCTAAATAGGCAAAAACCAGAAAAAACCAAAAAAATGAAAAAATGAAAAATTTCTTATATATATATATATATATATATACATACAACACAAAAGAAAAAGTTAACGCATTTTCCAAAGGTTTGTTAAAACGTCCAACCTTTCTAAAATTGTACGCAAGTGAAATTCTAGAAAACAGTTTTGGATGAGAAAACTCGTCCGTAACGATGAATGTGTTAAATTTATTTATTGTTGATTGAATATGAGAGACGCCATCTGGCAGTGAATGTGTGAAAATGAACTAAGACACGTCATAACAAGTATAAAAATGAATTATGAAATATATTAAAAACTGAAATGTGAAAAAATAATAAATATTTTTTTAAAAAATTTAAAGGCACAAAAATGCAAAGCATAAATTTTTATAAAAAATCAGGATATTATAGAAAAATCATAAACGCGTGGTGTGTTAAAAACAATACGGTTAATTAAATTGAGCCACTAGAAATATAAAGAGAAAGGAAATTTTTAAAATATTCTTAAAAATTTAAAATATATTATGAACTTAATTTAAATTCCAGTTTCATTAAAATAATCAAATCGGCGTCTCACGCTTTTACGATTTTTGATTTCAATTCCAAATTTTGATAAAAAACAATTTTTAATAGATTAAGAAATAGATGAAAGGATTAAGAGATTCAACTTTCATTAGATATCTCTGAAAAAATAAATTAATTTAAAGAATCGTTTAAATTGTGTGATGATCTCATGATCGTGTCCTTTCGACAAATTTTTGTTTTGAATATACTCCTGTTCATTCGAACTTGAATAAATTTCCTTGCCAGTGAAGAACAGATAAGCTCTTTTATAAAATTATGTCTTAACAATATCGTCTCGCGCTTCGTAACTTAGAAAAAGTTTCGTATTGTAATAAGTAAATAAAAGCAGATAATAAATAATAAAATAAAAAAGCCTTTAAATAAGCAATAAAGGAGCACTTTTATGCAATAAGCAATAAAAATTCTAATGCAGAATCGAACGGGAGTTCAGCGCATTCTCTCCACCCATTATCATTCAATCTTTCGAAAATATGCTACTTTATGCCTTGTACGCAATTGTTTTATGTCTGTTTTACTCAATCGTACTTGGAGTCTGTTTAACCTTATAAAGTCAGATGTTTATACATATGATGTTAACATCATCTTAATTTACAGAGCAGATTTTCTCATGTCAGCCTTTATAGGGTTATTTTTCAAGTTTAGCTTTCACGAAATGTGCATATTTTACATTATTTAACATTTCTATTAGACATACATACAGTGGCTCCCAAAAATGTCCGTACACTTACGATTTTCAATGAAATAGGGCTCTATCCATTAAATAAATTTATATTTCAGAATCGTTATTTAACAATAAGATCTATAATCTATTCTTAACAAAACTACATGAAATATTTTAAAAACATAGCAAACTTTATTTTTAAGTAATCAATAATCAAAATCTAACAAAAACTTTATCTCAGTCTTCGCACACTTTATAAAAATCTCTACATGTATGTGTACTACATGTACTAAATATTCTAATATTTTCGATAGATTAATATTTAGTAGGATATCCTTTAGCATCCACAACAGCTTTTAAGCGTTTGGCAATATATTTCATTACTTTTTTTGTAATTTCTGCATCAATGTTCAACCATTCTGCTATCATTACTGTTTTTAGTTCGCTTTTAGTTTTAATGTCGTGTTTCCGTACTCTAACCTCCATTTCTCTACAAATATGTTCTATTGGGTTTAAATCTGGCGATTTAGGTGGTGTTTTCGAATTTTGTGGAGAATTATAGACACACCAGAGGCAAACGTTGAGAGCCGTGTGCTTAGGATCGTTATCTTGATAAAAAAAACTTGCTTCCATTACCCAAATTTTGGGTTGATAATTTTAAATTGTCATTTAAAATATTTAAATAAAGAGCATGATTCATTATGCCATCAATAAATACCAAATTACCTAGTCTTAATGCTGACATTCACCCCCACACAAGGACAGCTCCACCGTCATACTTAACTGTTCCAACTAAGTTCTTGGGATTAAGTTCCTCATTATACGTCCATCGGAACCAAAAATGTTATATTTGCTTTCATCTGCAAATAAGACATTATTCCAATACGTTTCGGGTTAATTTAACATTGATTTTGCGAAGGAAAACATAAGCTTTCTGTTTTTCGCACTAACAAAAAATTTTCTACGGACAGAACGCCCATTTAATCCAGCTGCTCTGAGAACTCGTCGAATAGTTTCAGGTGAAATTGGAGTAGAAAATGTGTCACTAAATTCTGCAGAAATTTTTAAAGCACTCATACGTGGATTTTTCACAAATTTTCTAATTATAAATCTCTGATCAAGTTTTGTTAACTTTGCCGGTTGACCTTTTCTTACCTTATTTTCAATCCGATTTTCTTCTTTAAAGCGGTTTATCACATACTGCACTGTAGAATGGGATAAATTAACAAATTTAGCGATATTCCGAACTGATTCACCACTTCTATGATGAAAAATAATCAATTTTTGAATGCTGATTGTTGTTTCTTTACGACTACGAGCCATTTTTAAAAAATAAACAGAATATTACGGTGTACGCAAGCAAAAATTAAAGCCAAACGATTTTTTAAATGCCACCACAATGCAAAAATAAAAATAAAGCTACAGACGATAATTTAAATTATGAATTTATCCGAAAACATTTCAGTGTACGAAGACTTTTGTGAGATAAAGTTCTTGATACGTTTTGATTGTTGATTTATTAAAAATAATGTTTTACTATGTTTTTAAAATATTTCATGTAGTTTTGTTAAGAACAGTTTATAGATCTTATTATTAAATAGCTATTCCGAAATATTGATTTTATTTGATGGATAGAGCCCTGTTTCAAAGAAAATCGTTCGTAAGTCTACGAACACTTTTGGCAGCCACTGTATATTATGCATGTAGGGCTCCAATTTTATATATAAAACTTATTTTTTTGGCTGTGGCAACAGTATAACATTATTATGCCATATTAATTGCAAACATCGACTATTTGCTTATTGCTTGTATCGCTATGTCTCGCTGTTTGCATTCTTGGTAAATAAATATTTTTATAATATTTGGCTATATATATATATTATAACTTTATATATAAAATCATTCTACATTTAAAACAATAATTTTATACCTTAAAATGGAGCAGTCGGCGCTTTAAAGAACTTGAAAGTTTTCAAAATTCGATTGCACTGCTAAGCCTAAATGGAATTATTTTACTCTCGCCAAGATTCTGCAAAAATCGTCTGATTGCCATGGAAACGCAAGCTTTCGCTTTGTAAGTATGTCTTGAAGTGTTAACAATTTTGTTTACCAAGTTAGATTATTTATCGCCAAATTATTTTGTTGCTCCAAACAGTGGCGAATCAAGGATTCGGTTCTGGGGGGTCTGAGGTCATAAAAATTTTGTATCGTAGTGACGAAATGCCAAACCTCATGGCTTATGTAAACAAAAACACTTTAACTTTACAGGCTTTCCTCTCCTGACAATAAGAATAATAAAGAACACTACAATACTTTCGATAATTTAATAAAAAATACAATGTAATAGCTGGCCAAAAAATGTTTTCGACCGCGCAAATGCTACAAGTGCAAGTGGAATGACTAGAAAAGTAGGAAAATTTTCGAGCCTGTCAAGTCAGAAAGCAATGTTGTCACGATTTTATTACTATTCTTTTCAAATGAAAATTAAGATCAAACAGTGGTAATGATTTTAAATTAAATCAAAAATTTTGGTTCAGATCTGGGGGGGACTGCAGCCCGATAGACCCTCCCCTGGATTCGCCACTGGCTCCAAACATTCTTTATGATTTAATTCTGATATTTTTAAAAATATATTTCGATATGCCTCGAAATGAAAGAGCTAGAGATGCTGTTGAATTAGCAGGGTAATCTGGAAATTTTAAACCAAATCCAACAGCTGCAGATGCAAGTTGAAGAATTAAAAATTCGCCGAATTCCACAACCTACTTCACATATTGATCCAAATATTGCTGCAGTTCTCACCACGTTAATAAATTTCAAAAACAGCTATTATAAAGTCAAATAAATACACCAAAAGTAATGAAAATTACATCAACTAATGATACGGCAAATTCTATTCAAATGTTTCATGGGAATGTAATGGATAATGCGTCTGAGTGGATAAAAGAATTTGATAGAATTTCAACACTAGCAAACTGGACAAATGAATTCAAATTGACAAATGTTATCTCACGTGTCCATAGATCAACTAAAAATTGGAAAATTACTCGCGGTTTCATTAAAATGACTGGAATTAATGGGAATCTGCTCTTGCATCATGATTTAAAAGGCGCATTACAATGCAATAATTTTTAAAACATCAAAGCGATCGTAAACTGAGAAGAAATGAAGGTTTATTATGTATTTATTCAGAAGACGCTCTCTTGGAAAAAGCTTCTTTTGCAATACCACAATCAGATAGAATTTCAATGATAATTTTTGACATTACTGAAGAAAGTGGGAAATTGCTTTAGCTACTCAAAATTCCACTATTGTCGAAGAACTAATCGATAGAGAAGCTACACTTGACGCTATTCGTAATACGCAGCATGAGAAAAAGTCACACTATTCATACGGATCACGCTCATCACCAAAATTACAGTCAAAACATACTTATAAGCATACTCAAGAGCTTCACAAATACAATCCAACGGCCGATGATGTTCGAGATATCACTTGTTGGAGATGTGGAGTCAAAGGTCACGCTTCATTCACGTGTAATTTACCCCCTCCTCAAAGAGGTTCGCATATAGCTCCTCTAAGAAATACATCACGCCACTCTCAGGATTCAAACAATCAAAGAAACACCCCTTATTCGCAATCTAGAAACATAACTAAGGACTGTATTTCCTCACCACGCGGATGCACAGGCTCCAATTCTGCAGATTCCCGCGGCAGTAGCAGTCGCGTCTAAACAACGAGACCAGTTTCAACAAGAGAGAATGAATCTCCTACTATAAACTGTATTAAAACTAATACAAATAAGCGTGCTATAATACCTACTATTATTAACGAAACCACTGAAATTCAAGCCCTCTGTGATCCATGCTCAGATATCGCAGTCATTCTACAGTCTTGCCTTCCAGCTGATTCTGTCATTAATCCGTGAACTGATAGAGAATTCCAGGTTGTTGATCACGAAATGAAGCTCATAGGTTGGGTTTCCTTAGACATCAATGTTGGCAAAATTAGTAACTTCATGCCAAAAGTGGTATTTGCACTCAACTTCCATTTTCGCTTATCCTAGGATTTGATTGACAATAGCAAATTCAAGCCAGATGCATTTACGACCCTAATGGCTCATTATGTGTATCGACACCATCTTCACCTCATTTGTATGAATGTATACAGGCATCTAGACCCAGTATTAGTTCATTACTTCTAACGAACCTTTTTTGGCGCCTTTACGTGATGTTATTTTACCCGTATCAGCATCAAATTTATTCCAAACTGATCTGCAGTTAATTTGAAATCCAACAGATTTATCAACTGAGCAACAAGCTCAACTCGATGCCGTAATAGGAACATTTGCTGATGAGTTTTATTCTAATGACGACAACATTGAGCTGTGACCTCATGCGGAATTGAAAATAGACTTGTAACACGACAAAGCTAATAGGTGCCACCCATATTGCCTTACGGAGCCCTATCGCCAATTTATAAACATGCAAATTCATAGTTGGATTAAGAAATATGTTGCCCTTCAGATTCTCATTACGCGGATCCTGTCTTCATTGTGGAGCAACCCATCTATGAAAGCACCCCAAGAAGAGTGGTTGCAGATTTTTCTCGCACGATAAATAGCATTACCAAGATTGATCCACACGTAATTAATAAAATGGATGACGTTATTAAACACACGGAAGGTAAACGCTACACATCAAAAAATAGATGTAAAATCATCATTTCACACAATTCGCATACGAGAAAATGACATTCATAAAACTGGTTTCGTGACGCCTGACGGACACTTCGAATTTCTTCTTATGCCATTTGGAGTCACCAACAGTCCATCAACATTGACTAGAGCTATTAAGTTAGCTTATTACCATTTAGCGCCACATAAAGTAAATACATATATTGATGATATTACAACATCGGACCATGATTTCAACTACCATCTAAAAGTACTTCACAAAATCCTTGAAGCAACTCGCAACGCTGGTTTCAAGCTGACCTCAGAAAAGTCGCAGTTTGCAATTTATGAAATTTCCCTTTTAGGTTGAATTCTTTCCCAGGATGGTGAACATCCTGATTCAGATAGCACATCATCAGTTGAACGTTATTCAAACCTGAAATCAATTCATGAAATTAGAAGCTTCTTTAGCTTTTCCAATCAGTTCGAAAAAACCTATCCGCAATTACGCTGCTATTGCCAAACCACTCACGAGTATTCTTAAAGGACTAGAAAAAAGAACCAGCAATACCCCAATTGCTTTATCAGAAGACCAACAGCGCACACTCGAGATCATGAAAAGTGCTTTTACCACCGCTCCAGTCCTTGTTTATTTTTTACAAGGTCTAACCATTTTCGTAGAAACTGACGCATCCTTTTCTGGACTTGGAGCATGTTTGTCTCAAGATCAAGATGTCAAACGCCATGTTATTGAATACGCATCCCGCACACTAAAAGATGCTGAGACACGTTACCATAGCAATGAGATAGAGTGTGCTGCTGTGCACTGGGCATTTACTGAAACATTTCGGCTTCATCTCCTTGGCCATAAATTCCAACTTATCACTGTCAACTATACAGCAGCATATGTTATCTCAAAATCTGGAATAAGTCGCAAATTTGCTCGCTATTTGGTAGATTTCGCTCAATTCGAATTTACTACCTTTCATCTTTCTGGAATGAAAATGTCACTGCTGATCATCTCTTACGTTATCCAACATTAGCGGTTTGTTTAATCGTTACTGCAAGTTACGAATCTCAAATTTGTGAAGAACAAAAGAGAGACGATTTTTGTCTGTATACATATCGAATAATAAACGAAGAAAATCCCACAAAAAGAACAATGTCAATCATTCGCAATTACAACATTGATAACAACACCTTCGTGCGTTAAGGAACAACGGATCAAAACCTGTAGTAGTTATTCCAAAGAGTATGCGGGAACAAGCTTTGATAGCCTGTCATGATGATGCCAGATATGTGGACACCAAAAAAATCTCCATAATTTACAACAACGCTACTGGTGGCCAAATATGCAAATCGAATGCAAAATATACGTTCAATTGTGAACCGTCCTACCGCATATGTTTTATTGAATTAGTTGAATTAGTTCAATTTTCTGTGCACAATAATGATGTCAAGGATTTCACTATCGAATTTTCGTTTCGAAAGACTCTATACTTCAGAAATGTTTGAAAAATAGCAGAAAACCATACCTTTCAGTAGCTACGACACACAGAGTAAGATACACAGAATAATTCTGGCACGAAGTTTTTCAGTGTTAAAATTTATATGAAACCGTCACATGATAATCGTTTCTTATTCCTGCGCAAATAGTGCAAAACGCATCAATATATTCTGTAGAACATGTTGATTAGAAAATAATGGTCAGAAATATTCTGGAACAATGCGAAAATCTCAAAAAAATAGTTTCACTTGCATTTTGAAGGAAACTATAACATTTTCTGAACATATGACTGTCATTGTCACCTTTTCCGAACGATTGCAAATGGAATGGAAGGTACAACAATAGACAATCATTATTTTGCCATTTCCTGCGGTTGGTAACATGTTGGTTGACAAAAGATAGAAGAAATTACTTTTCTTTTTCAATAATAGGGATTTATGATTCCTCCGTGAGACAATTACTAAAAAAAATGCTACAATAATATTATAATAATTTTCAATACACTTAATTCATCAGATTAATTATCCTTATCTTCTATCTGCTTAAGTACCATGTTACTTAGGTTCGCACTAAACAATCTTTTTTTATTTATACTAAAACTTCTGTTTCCTAATTATATGTACATATAAGTATAAAATTATATTTAAAATTAATTACCAAAATTAATTTTAACAAGGTAATATTGATATAGAGATAAGTTTGAATGGATTTCGGTTTGAAGAATCACAATTATTTTGGAGTGCTCATTTCTAAGAATTACGAGATATTATCAATGAAATCCTTTTTCTACAAATGTTTTGTTTAATTTATAGGAAAAATAAATTAAAAGGTTAAAATGATAACTAAATAAATTTCTATTTTAAATAAATAAATTATATCTAAATTTTTATCCGAGAAATTTGAAAGCAAATCATTTTTATCCATATTCGTTTTCTTTATTAATAATTTTCAGAGAATAAAACAATAAAGAAAGTTCTATTTTTTAAAAATATTATTCAAAAAGTAATTCTAGAATTACATTACATGGTTATCTAAAATGCAACCAAAATTTTAAGAGAATCAATCTAAAAGAAAAATAAAGCAATTTCTTTGCGAAAATTTGGAAAGATTTCAAAAGTTTGTTACAAAATTATTTTGAAACTAGAAAATCACCCGTCATGGTATAACGGGTGCAAATTGCTTCTTCATTCGAAAGATTTCCCGTCAAATTTGACGTGTTTAAATAGATATATATGCGAGAGAAATGTTTAAAAATTGATTGAAACAAATAAAATAAACATATGTTTTATGACGGCAAATATTTTTTTATTTACATATTTCTTTATTCAAAAAAACCTCTTGGTAAACAACAATCCGTGTGAACTATTTTTCGTTGTTTAACAATTTTATTATAATTCAATAACCATGAAATCCTCAGCTTGTCAAGCGGAAGTCAAAAGTTAAAATTTCAAAGGAATTGTTTTAAGAAATTCTAATGAAAACAAAGCTCTTATCTGCTTGTCAAACGTTTCCAAAAAATATTATCAAATTATATCATCACGACTGCAATATATAATCAGATGCATCTATATCTCATGCAGACTATATCACGCGCATGATATACCACTGACGTAATTTACTCCTTTCTAATAAAAAACGGAAAGTAATTTGAAACATGTGATTAATGTAATTTAAAATTTCTTGGGATATCAATCGATGGAAAATTGTATTTCATTATTTTAGAGCTATTAAATTTGAAATTATAAAGACAATTACTCTTTTAATTTCAAAATTACTGAAATTTAGGTTCTCTAACAATGAAATAATGCTGTTTAACGTCTCGCAGCACTATGGCGCGAGTTTTATTGTTGGTGACGTCATAGCGTTACCGAGAGACAGATCTGGGGTATTATATTAAAAATAATCTAGAATAAGTCGAACCATCGGTTATATGAATCTATCCCATTTTTAAAAGAAATTCTCCATGCATCCAAATGAATCCGATACGAACATCCTGAACTCCTCCTTAAATATTGTCAGTGTATCACAATTCCGATTAAAATTGTAATAAAACGCAGTATATACATTCACATAACTAAAAACAAAAGACTCTCAAATTACTAGAAACAACTTTACAATAATATCTATTTTAATATAAAATACAAATTTTATTATTTTAATGCTATACTAAGTAAACTTTTGCAAACACTTCAGAGATCATTCAATTCATTTTGAAAAAAAGTAGAAATGATGTTAAATGAATTATTAGTTACCAAGTGTTTCATCAGTATTATTGTTTTTAATGGCACTTTAGTCAAAATTTTAATTTATATTACTGCAAATAAATGAAGGTTAGCTAAATGTCATAAAAATTATTAGATAAGAACAGAATTTTGTAAAATTATTTGTATAAAATAAGAATTTAATAATGAATAGCTTTATATACTGCGACAAGAAAAATCCTGCAACGGAAAATTTATACAGCAGCCTTATATAGAGAATAACGAAATGTATCATATATGTGCGCTTATAAAGCACCAAACATTAATGCGATTAATTTTAATATTTCTTGAAGTGAACATATTATTCATTCCTTTTTGGAAATGAATTTTTAAAAAATGTGAAAAATTATTTAAGGGAAAAGAATTGGAATTTTTAGTCATGATGATTAATGAATGGTTTATAAAACATATTTTGATTCTCAAGATGTAATTGCGCAAAAAGTAATTCGCTAAACATTATATTTTATTAATGAATTACAACTAATATTGGAAAAATGAAATTTTTTGTATCATAATATAAAATTTCAGACATTCGAAAATCAGAATCTTATTCTAAATTTTAAAAATTTGCTTTATTTTAATGGACAATTTTAAACTTTTACATTACATATTTACTTCATTTACATTTTCACTGTATATTCAATATTGATATAAAATTATTCCAGTATCTATAAAAAATTTAATTCACAAGTTAAACTTTTATACATGAAATTTAATTTATAAGTCTCAAACTTACCGTTATTTAATGAAAAGAATGAAATTCTTACATTGAATGCTCAATTCAATAAAAAAGTGTCAAAGCACTGTCGATTCCGAAATTTAAAATGGGAAATATTATTAAGTAAGAGTATTTATGTAAAATCCTTTCTGCCTTTCTTCATTTGTAACTGCCGAATAAATTCGTGGGGAATTCAATTTATAACGTCACGAAGCACAAAAAGCTATAACAAGCATCACTTTTTCCTTTGACAGAAGTTCAAATCCTTTCGACTCTCAAAAAAATAATTAAAAATTCTAGATCGTCGTCCACATGACTAGATAAGCATATTGGAGCGTCTGATACGAATTGTACTGAATTCAAATGCGCGTGCTTGTGGTTTATAAACAATGAAGATTTTCTTACCACAACACGTGAAACTAAACATTGAATTTTGCGTACAAGGAAACTGCCCTATGTCCTTTTAATTTTACCTTGTGGAAAATAACGTGAAACTTTCTTTCAAAAACCTCAACTATATTCAATAAACGGACACAAATTATGATTCATATGTTTATAGTCAATAATTTCCCGGAAAGAATATAAGAAACTCATGAATATAAATTAAAACTGAGTTTATCACTATTATTAACTTTATCGTAAAAATATCACAAAAGACTTATACTCTTCGTTTTCTTTTGTTTTCAGAATAAAGATATCATCATGTCATCGCAGTAAATTGATTAGGTAAAGATGTTGTTCCTCAGAATATTCTAAAAGTACCAACGATAAAATAAAAGTTTAGTGATGGCAAAAATTCACTGACATATTGTTATAACCACATCATAACTGTTTACAAAAACTTTTGTTCCTTATGAAAAATCATTAGTGATTATCAAGGTGATTTTAAAACATTGAAGCAGTCAATAATTGCTTACGCGCTTATTTCATGTTTATATGTTTTTGTTTAACTTATCTCTTGTTTGTAAAGATTGAATTTTGTTATTGATTTTTCATTCCCTTCCTCTTGTGCAAGATTCTTAAATTCTGTGCAGCAGTTTCTCCCATATTATAATGTAGCATTTCAATATTTTCTAAGCTAAATTATTAATTATCGCTTAACACAATTCCCGCGATATTCGAATTAAATGCAAGCTCCAGAAAAGACAAATAGTAACTGTTATTTCTCTAGATAATATATATATATATATATATATATATATATACAACACAAAAGAAAAAGTTAACGTATTTTCCAAAGGTTTGTTAAAACGTCCAACTTTTCTAAAATTGTATGCAAGTGAAATTCTAGAAAACAGTTTTAGATGAGAAACCTCGTCCGTAAGGATGAATGTGCTAAATTTATTTATTGTTGATTGAATATGAGAGACGCCATCTGGCAGTGAATTTGTGAAAATGAACTAAAACACGTCATAACAAGTATAAAAATGAATTATGAAATATATTAAAAACTGAAATGTGAAAAAATAATAAATATTTTTTAAAAAATTTAAAGTCACAAAAATGCAAAGCATAAATTTTTATCAAAAATCCGGATATTATAGAAAAATCATAAACGGGTGGTTTTTTTAATTACAATACGGTTAATTAAATTGAGCCACTAGAAATATAAAGAGAAAGGAAATTTTTAAAGTATTCTTCAAAAATTAAAATATATTATGAATTTAATTTAAATTCCAATTTCATTAAAATAATCAAATCAGCGTCTCACGCTTTTACGATTTTTGATTTCAATTCCAAATTTTGAAAAAAAAACCATTTTTAATAGATTAAGAAATAGATGAATAGATTAAGAGATTCAAATTTCATTAGATATCTCTAAAAAAATAAATTTATTTAAAGAATCGTTTAAATTGTTTGATGATCTCATGATCGCGTCCTTTCTACAAATTTTTGTTTTGAATATACTCCTGTTCGTACGAACATGAATAAATCCCCTTGCCAGTGAAGAGCAGATAATCTCTTTTATAAAATTATGTCTTAACAATACCGTCTCGCGCTTCGTAACTTTGAGAAAGTTTCGTAATGTAATAAGTAAATAAAAGCAGATAATAAATAATAAAAAAAGTCTTTAAATAAGCAATAAAGGAGCGCTGTTATACAATAAGCAATAAAAATTCTAATGCAGAATCGAACGAGAGTTCAACGCATTCTCTCCACCCATTATCATTTATTCTTTCGAAAATATGCTACTTTATGCCTTGTACGCAATTGTTTTATGTCTGTTTTACTCAATCATACTTGGAGTCTGTTTAACCTTATGAAGTCAGATGTTTATACATATGATGTTAACATCATCTTAATTTACAGAGCAGATTTCCTCATGTCAGCTTTTATAGGGTTTTTTATGTTTAGCTTTCACGAAATGTGCATATTTTACATTATTTAACGTTTCTATTAGACATACATACAGTGGCTCCCAAAAGTGTTCGTACACTTACGATTTTCAATGAAATAGGGTTCTATCCATTAATTAAAATTTATATTTCAGAATAGTTATTTAATAATAAGATCTGTAATCTATTTTTAACAAAACTACATGAAATATTTTAAAAACACAGTAAACCTTTATTTTTAAGTTATCAATTATCAAAAAGTAACAAAAACTTTATCTCAGTCTTCGTAAACTTTAAAAAAAATCTCTACATGTATGTGTACTAAATATTCTAATTTTTCCATATATTAATATTTCGTAGGATATCCTTTAGCATCCACAACAGCTTTTAAGCGTTTGGCAATAGATTTCATTACTTTTTTTGTAATTTCTGCATCAATGTTCAACCATGCTGCTATCCTTACTCTTTTTAGTTCGCTTTTAGTTTTAATGTCGTGTTTCCGTACTATAACCTCCAGTTCTCTCCAAATATGTTCTCTTGGATTTAAATCTGGCGATTGAGGTGGTGTTTTCGAATTTTGTGGACACCAGAAGCAAAAGTTGAGAGCCGTGTGCTTAAGGTCGTCGATAAAAACATTTGCTTCCAATACCCAAATATTGATAATTTTAAATTGACATTTAAAATATTTAAATAAATAGCATGATTCATTATGCCATCAATAAATACCAAATTACCTAGCCTTCATGCTGACATTCACCCCCACACAAGGACACCTCCACCGTCATACTTAACTGTTCCAACTAAGTTCTTGGGATTAAGTTCCTCATTTTTTCTTCTCCGTACCATTATACGTCCATCGGAACCAAAAATGTTATATTTTCTTTCATCTGCAAATAAGACATTATTCCAATACGTTTCGGGTTTATTTAACATTGATTTTGCGAAGGAAAACATAAGCTTTCTCTTTTTTGCACTAGCAAAAAATTTTCTACGGGCAGAACGTCCATTTAATCCAGCTGCTCTGAGAACTCGTAGAATAGTTTCAGTTGAAA
Source organism: Araneus ventricosus (assembly GCA_013235015.1). NCBI lineage: Eukaryota > Metazoa > Arthropoda > Arachnida > Araneae > Araneidae > Araneus > Araneus ventricosus. Next base: position 82,489 of record BGPR01005146.1, read on the forward strand.
TTAGAGTAGAAAATTTTTCATTAAATTCTGCAGAAATTTTTAAAGCACTCTACGTAATACATACGTGGATTTTTCACAAATTTTCTAATTATAAATCTCTGATTACGTCTTGTTAACTTTGCCGGTTGACCTTTTCTTACCATATTTTCGATCCGATTTTCTTCTTTAAAGCGGTTTATCACATATTGCACTGTAGAATGGGATAAATTAACTAATTTAGCGATATTCCGAACTGATTTACCATTTCTATGATGAAAAATAATCAATTTTCGAATGCTGATTGTTGTTTCTTTACGACTACGAGCCATTTTTTAAAAATAAACAGAATATTACGGTGTAAGCAAGCAAAAATTAAAGCCAAACGATTTTTTAAATGCCACCACAATGCAAAAATAAAAATAAAGCTACAGACGATAATTTAAATTATGAATTTATCCTAAAATATTTCAGTGTACGAAGACTTTTGTCAGATAAAGTTTTTGTTACGTTTTGATTGTTGATTTCTTAAAAATAAAATTTTACTTTGTTTTTAAAATATTTCATGTAGTTTTGTTAAGATCAGTTTATAGATCTTATTATTAAATACCTATTCCGAAATATTAATTTTAATTGATGGATAGAGCCCTATTTCATTGAGAATCGTAAGTGTACGAACACTTTTCGCAGCCACTGTATATTATGCATGTAGGGCTCCAATTTTAAATATAAAACTTATTTTTTTGGTTGTGGCAACAGTATAACATTATTTTGCTATATTAATTGTAAACATCAACTATTTGCTTATTGCTTGTATCGCTATGTATCGTTGTTCGCATTCTTGGTAAATAAATATTTTTTATAATATTTGGCTGTATATATATATATATTAGAACTTTATATATAAAATCATTCTACATTTAAAACAATAATCTTATACCTTAAAATGGAGCAGCTGGCGCTTTAAAGAACTTGACAGTTTTCAAAATTCGATCGCACCGCTAAGCCTAAATGGAATTATTTTACGCTCGCCAAGATTATTTCGCTTCTGCAAAAATCGTCTGATTGCCATGGAAACGCAAGCTATGTAAGTATGTCTTGAAGTGTTAACAACTTTGTTTACCAAGTTCGATTATTTATCGCTAAATTATTTTGTTGCTCCAAACATTCTTTATGTTTTAATTCTGATATTTTTAAAAATATATTTCGATATGCCTCGAAATAAAAGAGCTAGAGATGCTGTTGAATTAGCAGGGTAATCTGGAAATTTTAAACAAAATCCAACAGCTGCAGATGCAAGTTGAAGAATTAAAAATTCGCCGAATTCCACAACCTTCTTCACATATTGATCCAAATATTGCTGCAGTTCTCAACACGTTAATGCAATTTCAAAAACAGCTTTTATAAAGTCAAATAAATACACCAAAAGTAATAAAAATTACATCAACTAATGATACGGCAAATTCTATTCAAATATTACATGGGAATATAATGGATAATGCGTCTGAGTGGGTAAAAGAAGTTGATAGAATTTCAACACTAGCAAACTGAACAAATGAATTCAAATTGACGAATGGTATCTCACGTCTCGGCAGATCAGCTAAAAATTGGCAAATAACTCGCGTTTTCATTACAATGACTGGAATTAATGGGAATCTGCTCTTGCATCATGATTTAAAAGGCGCATTACAATGCAAGAATTTTTAAAACATCAAAGCGATCGTAAACTGAGAAGAAATGAAGGTTTATTATGTATTTATTCAGAAGACGCTCTCTTGGAAAAAGCTTCTTTTACAATACCACAATTAGATAGAATTTCAATGATAATTGCTGACATTACTGAAGAAAAGTGGGAAATTGCTTTAGCTACTCAAAATTCCACTATTGTCGAAGAACTAATCGATAGAGAAGCTACACTTGACGCTATTCGTAATACGCAGCATGAGAAAAAGTCACACTAATCATACGGATCACGCTCATAACCAAAATTACAGTCAAAAGAGACTTATTCGCATACTCAAGAGCTTCACAAATACAGTCCAACGACCGATGATGTTCGAGATATCACTTGTTGGAGATGTGGAGTCAAAGGTCACGCTTCATTCACGTGTAATTTACCCCCTCCTCAAAGATGTTCGCATATAGCTCCTCTAAGAAATACATCACGCCACTCTGAGGATTCAAACAATCAAAGAAACACCCCTTATTCGCAATCTAGAAACATAACTGAGGACTGTAATTCCTCACCATGCGGATCCACAGGCTCCAATTCTGCACATTCCCGCGGCAGTAGCAGTCGCGTCTCAACAACGAGACCAGTTTCAACAAGAGAGAATGAATCTCCTACTATAAACTGTATTAAAACTAATACAAATAAGCGTGCTATAATACCTACTATTATTAACGAAACCACTGAAATTCAAGCCCTCTGTGATCCATGCTCAGATATCGCAGTCATTCTACAGTCTTGCCTTCCAGCTGATTCTGTCATTAATCCGTGAACTGATAGAGAATTCCAGGTTGTTGATCACGAAATGAAGCCCATAGGTTGGGGTTCCTTAGACATCAATGTTGGCAAAATTAGTAACTTCATGCCAAAATGGTATTTGCAGTCAACTTCCATTTTCGCTTATCCTAGGATTTGATTGACAACAGCAAATTCAAGCCAGATGCATTTACGACCCTAATGACTCATTATGTGTATCGACACCATCTTCACTTCATTTGTATGAATGTATATAGGCATCTAGACCCAGTATTAGTTCATTATTTCTAACGAACCTTTTTTGGCGCCTTTACATGATGTTATTTTACCCGTATCAGCATCACATTTATTCCAAACTGATCTGCAGTTAATTTCAAATCCAACAGATTTATCAACTGAGCAACAAGCTCAACTAGATGCCGTAATAGAAACATTTACTGATGTGTTTTATTCTAAAGACGACAACATTGAGCTGTGCCCTCATGCGGAATTTAAAATAGAATTGTAACACGACAAACCTAATAGGTGCCACCCATATTGCCTTACGGAGCCCTATCGCCAATTTATAAACATGCAAATTCATAGTCGGATTAAACAAGAAATATGTTGCCCTCAGATAATGCTTATGCGGATCCTGTCTTCATTCTGGAGCAAACCTTCCATGAAAGCACCCCAAGAAGAGGGGTTGCAGATTTTTCACGCACGATAAATAACATTTCCAAGATTGTCCCACACATAATTAATAAAATGGATGACGTTATTAAACACACAGAAGGTAAACGCTACACTTCAAAAAATGGATGTAATATCAGCATTTCACACAATTCGCATACGAGAAAATGACATTCATAAAACTGGTTTCGTGACGCCTGACGGACACTTCGAATTTCTTCTTATGCCATTTGGAGTCACCAACAGTCCATCAACATTGACTAGAGCTATTAAGTTAGCGTATTACAATTTAGAGCCACATAAAGTAAATACATATATTGATGATATTACAACATCGGACCATGATTTCAACTACCATCTAAAAGTACTTCACAAAATCCTTGAAGCAACTCGCAACGCTGGTTTCAAGTTGACCTCAGAAAAGTCGCTGTTTGCAATTTATGAAATTTCCCTTTTCGGGTGAATTCTTTACCAGGATGGTGAACATCCTGATTCAGATAGCACATCATCAGTTGAACGTTATTCAAACCTGAAATCAATTCATGAAATTAGAAGCTTCTTTAGCTTTTCCAATCAGTTCGAAAAAACATATCCGCAATTACGCTGCTATTGCCAAACCACTCACGTGTATACTTAAAGGACTAGAAAAAAGAACCAGCAATACCCCCATTGCTTTATCAGAAGACCAACAGCGCACATTCGAGACCATGAAAAGTGCTATTACCACCGCTCCAGCCCTTTTTTATTTTTTACAAGGTCTAACCATTTTCGTAGAAACTGACGCATCCTTTTCTGGACTTGGTGCATGTTTGTCTAAAGATCAAGATGGCAAACGCCATGTTATTGAATACGCATCACGCACACTAAAAGATGCTGAGACACGTTACCATAGAAATGAGCTAGAGTCTACTGCTGTGCACTAGGCACTTACTGAAACATTTCGGCTTCATCTCCTTGGCCATAAGTTCCAACTTATCACTGTCAACTATACAGCAGCATATGTTATCTCAAAATCTGGAATAAGTCGCAAATTTGCTCGCTATTCTTTAGATTTCGTTCAATTCGAATTTACTACCGTTCATCTTTCTGGAAAGGAAAATGTCACTGCTGATCATCTCTCACGTTATCCAACATTAGCGGTTTGTTTAATCGTTACTGCAAGTTACGAATCTCAAATTTGTGAAGAACAAAAGAGAGATGATTTTTGTCTGTATATATATCGAATACTAAACGAAGAAAATCCCACAAAAAGAACAATGCCAATTATTCGCAATTACAACATTGATAACAACACCCTCGTGCGTTAAGGAACAACGGAACAAAACCTGTAGTAGTTATTCCAAAGAGTATGCGGGAACAATCTTTGATAGCCTGTCATGATGATGCCAGATATATGGACACCAAAAAAATCTCCATAATTTGCAACAACGCTACTGGCGGCCAAATATGCAAAACGAATGCAAAATATAAGTTCAATTGTGAACCGTCGTACCGCTACCGCATATGCATTATTGCAGTAGTTGCCTATTCCCACAACACCATGGGAAATTGTATCCGCTGATCATATTATTTGCCTACAGCAAACTATTGCTGGAAACACCAATATGCTTGTTCACATTGACAATGTTACGTGATCGCAACGCCATCTACCTCTCTTTCTGCTCATACAGTGACTGATGCTTTGTATCACAACATAATGCTTCGATATGGGCCGCCAAGTACGTATATATCAGGCAGGGGAACTGCATTTACCGCACGCATCACTGAACTGTTCTTACAGAAAGACGGAATAACACATTCCATGACGTCACCTTTTTCGCCCCAAGCAAATAGTTTTGTAGAACGTGCCAATGGCATCATTGCATCAACTCTAAAGAAAATAGTTCATAAAATCCGGAAAAATGGGACTCTTTGCTACCTAACGCTTTACTGGTAATTAACACCACAAAACAAAAATCAACAAGGAAGTCGCCATTTTTTTTTTTTTGCTTCATGGGTACGAACCACGCCTTCCCGTGAACTTTACATTGCAAGTATCATTGATGATACTCCTCGCGAAGATCAACTTGATCTTCTCATGTTAGCCAGGACCGAACCCTCAAAAATTGTGTATGAAACACACTTGGATAATAAACGAAGGTTTGATCTTCATCGCCAACCCCATTCTTTCAAACCTGGAGATATCGTATTGTACGACTGGTCGAAACAATGCGATCATAAACTCTCACCAATGTTCAAAGGACCATTTGTGATTGTCCGTCCAGTCGGAACCGTATGCTACAAGATCAAGTCTATGATGGAACAAAGAAAGTTTCGGAAGGTCGTTTACGTGCAACATCTTCGTGTCTGCAACAAACGAAATATGTCGAAATACGCTGAAACTGCAAAACGTAAATAAAGGATCGAGTCGATGATACGCGTCGGAACCGTCGACCACCCAAAATATACGAGCCATTTCTTTAATACATATTTTTTTTCCTCCTTCCTTTTTTGCTTCGATTTCAACTTTTCTTATCTAAATCTTTCATCGAGCGGGGCCGAATGTAAGGCTCCAAGTTTATTTATAAAACTTATTTTTGTAATAACAGAGTTTGGCAACAGTATAACATTATTAAATCATCGTAATTGTAAACATTGACTATTCGCTTATCACTTGTATCGCTATGTCTCGCTGTTCGCATTCTTGGTAAATGAATATCTATTTTTACCATATTTGGCTGTATATATTTATTCCAACTTTATATATAAAATCATTCTACGTTTAAAACAATAATATTATACCTTATATGCATGATTTGTCAAGCGTTGTGGCTATTCAATATCTCAAGCCATATTTATTATCTTCTAATTTTTCTAAATTTATTAACTTCTAAGCCATATTTATTAACTTCTAAATTGTATTTATCATAAATTAAATCATATTCATTTTCTTCTATTTCATGAATTCGTGTTTCATTTATTTGAGGAGTTCTTACCACAATTTTTAAATAGTGCAACATAGAAGAATGGGGAACTTCAGCATTTTTTTTTATTTTTTAAATCGATTTAAAATGCTTCGAAACGAACAATAACATTAAAAAAAAATTTCTAGACAGTTTTGTTTTTTTTAAATTTGCAATCAAAGTTCGACTCTCAGAAAGCGCGGGAAAAACGATCCATTTTGGCGGGAAACGGGTCTGACGTCAAAATTGCCAGACGGGGGAGAAACACTCTTCCTTCCCGTTCGCGCTCTATAGAGATTCTCTTTTTTTCTATACTTTCCGACTATCGCATCAGATAAAATAATGTCGGAAAGATACAAGTATTGTATTGTTCCTAAATGTCGTAATACAACTGTAACGGCACCCGATAAATTATTTATCAATGTGCCAAAAAATTATGTTATTAGCAAAAAGTGGTGTAAAGCGATGAAGAGAGATCCGAGGCTAAATCCGGAATTATCAGCAAGCAGCGTTCGTCATGTCTGTGGAGATCATTTTGATGTGAGTTATTAATCTATATTATACCTATTAAAATTGTATATCATGAAGCACAGTAAATTCAGAATTCGATATCTTTTTTGTTTTTAAAAGAAGTATAAGGTAAGGTTAGCAGCAAAAAATTAAGATATTTTAAAGCAAATAGTTAAAGTTAATTAGTTTTTTCCCATTTGATTACATGGAATTTATTTTTTTACCCTTTGAGAGTCATTGCCCCTCAAAGGGTAAAAACATAGAAGATCCCACCTTCTTTAAGAATCCTTTTTTTTTTTTAAATTTGCTCATGTTAATTTATAGCATAAATTTTTTCGATGGATATTCGAATGTTTCTTATATTTTTTTAAAAATTAGCAGTACGATTGAAAATCAACAAGAATATCTTAAAAATTAGTTTAAATTCGCGACTTTTTTTATAATAAAATTCGTTTTCATTTGTAGTTCAACAAAATAATTCGCAGAATTAACTTTTGATTCAAAATAAATTCTTTATATTCAATGAATGCATTAAAATCAAAATTAGTCTTCAAAAGTTAGTTTGCTCATCAATTATTATAGTTGAGAGAAGGTGGGATAATTTATCTCATCGTGCATCTCGAGTTTGTTGATGGCAGCACTTAAATTCCTAGATCAGTCGCATTTGGTCTGGTTTGAATATTGTTATAAATTTATATAGCTTTTTTTATATAATTCAAAAATTAACTAACATGAAGAAAAAAACTTACTTTGCAGTAAAGAAGGCTTACTACTTACAGATACTTTGTTCGTATCTTTTCTTTTTTTTGCAATTTACGAAAGTGGTTACAGTTTTATCATTTTTAATTTTTTAGTGTATTTCTTTATATAAGTTATTTTTACCAGATTTTATATTAATTAGTATAAACTAGTATTTTAAAATTAATAATAGTACAAAGAAAATAATTTATATAGTAAAATAAAGCGTAGTAAAATAAAACTATATAAAATAAAATTAATTTTTAAAAGGCATAGGTGTGTTTTTAAAAAAAATGCCGTACCTGAAATTATTTTGAACGGAACTTCTGAAATAAATAAATTCCTGTTTTTTTTTCTGTAGGCATACGAAATTTAATACATCATGCAAAATCTTTCCGTTCTTGCTTGTGCAACAAAAATCGCAGCGTCTTCTCGGAATGCCCGAGGGCCCCTCTGCAATTTATTGTTGCTTGATGGTTTCGAAAACCTATCCGTTTTTCTAAGGCAAATCCTTTTCTGTATAATGTAGAGCCCTGTTCCGGTAACTGAAGGGAAGGTCAAAACAACTTTTCTTATGAGATAATTTACGAGCCGGCGTTTTGTGTCCAGTTTCTTTGTCGGAACTGAATAATTACAGACACATGTACTGACAAAACATTTGTATTCCTTCCCTTGTAATAAAATAAGTAAGCGATCAGGATTTTACTGATAGAAAGTGAGTAGCTTGCTTTGTTCCGAAGCTTTCAAAGAGATCGATAAAAATACTACAGAATAGTGTGTCACATTTGAGTGCTGATTGTTGGAAAATCTGTTGCATTCAGAGAGATACACATTCTTTCAAGGCATTTTCAAATAAAGGGCTGACGATACGATTCGCGGAAGAGTCTCAAATTATCCGATTTAGCTTGTACAAAACCAATATCCATTGTGAAATTGAACGTTGTATAGTAGAAAAGCTAAAAACTTCACTTTTAAAATGTTAGCTGGTACAAACGCCTTGATTCAAAGCAGAATACAGCACTAGCGAAAGAGAAGTATGCGAAGGAAGGCACCCTCTACGTCAGATTCTACTCGGCCAATGAGAGTGCGTTTCGGATTGCATCATGATTCCTGCTATTTCAGTGCATCTTTCGCTCTCACTATTTAAATAAATAAATTTTTTTGTAAAATTTCACTTGCATATTTGAAATTAGAATGATTTTTTCTACAAATACAGATGGCTTTCATGTGTTTTTAAAAAATGCTGAAGTTCCCCATTTTAACCATAATGTCCTAAGAAATAACTAAAGTTTATAAACTATTGTTCGCACACAATAGTTCTATCAAAGCTACTGGAACAAAATATTATCTAATAATATATTTCTAATAATATATTTTAAACATTCTATTATTAAAATTGCATTCTTGAAATTGAATTGCCAAACAAGTGGTAATTAACGCATAACAAATTCATTTACAGCAGATTAAAATGTAAGTTTCTAATAAAATTTACCGTTAAAAGACCATGTAAAATTTTAGCCAGAAGGAAAAATATAATTGCAAGCGAAGGGGAAGCAGTGTTAGCCTGGATTTGTTGAAAGTTCTAATATGATTATTTATATCTAATTTCATTTTCTGCAGCTGTCGTGAATCATTGAGATGATAAAAGTCAGAGAAAAATTAATAAGTCGATTGAGTTACTGAGGACTCTTACTCTGAAAAGAGAACATGCTTTCATATCAGATATTCGAGGCTGAAAAAAAATTCTAATGCTTATTATTTAGATAACATTTATGTGAAGATTTTGTTGCAGGTGTTATCACTAAGTGTTGTCTCAAAGCAGAAAAAAAGCAATGCGGTATTTTTGAGCTAGAGAAGAATAAATGATTTTGACAGCCCGTATTTTATTTTTACTTTTTTCAGCTAGAATTTATTGTATTAAATGTTCAAGAAATTTTACTGCAGAAATTGGGTTGGATAATCAACAAAATTTTTAAAAAATCACTCCAGCTTGTTTCTCCTATTTTATTTTGAATATATATCACATTTTGAAGTTACCCCGATAGCACGTAAGTTTGCAGCAAGTTTGATTTTGACTTGTCATGGCAACATTTGACGCGTCAAACTTGTAGCAAGTTCGCTGTGACAACTAGCGCCACCCTCGCTTGCAACGCATTTGCTGCAAGTTCGATGTGACAAAATAGCGCCACCTCCCTTGCAAATCAAACTTGCAGCAAGTATGCAAAACAAGCTTCCTGCAAAGACAGCACAAAGAGATGATTATCTTTGTCTCTGTTTTTTAAAAAAAACATCCGATTTTTAATAGCATCTCCTCGTCCTTCTTTTTATTAATTCAATAAATCAATGATAATTTGTAAAAAAAACTAACTTTTTTTATAAAAAAAAAATTTTGAAACATTTTCCATCTTTTTACTAAATATATCACTCGCACTTTAAAGAAAACTATATCGCCTTTTTCTTAATGTTGAAATTTTAGCGTTTATAAACAAAGTTAAAACGAAAAAACAGCCAATGCTTGTTGAAAAATAAACTTATACATTTTGTCCCATTTTAACGTAATTACTTTTGAACTCTAATTTCATAATTTATTCTACTAGCAAAACGTTGTTATTAGCGAAAATCTCTCTCTCTTTAACTTGAAATCATATTCTCAACTCAAAAAATTAGTGAAATCAAGAAAAAAGTTTAAAATAAATCGTATACGAATCGAAGCGAACGATGTATTAGCGAAATCTATCTTCTCCTGTCGTAACCGAACTGGTCGAGTGGTATCGACGTTTGTCTACTAATCGGTAGCTCGTGAGTTCTATCCCGGGTTGTGTTCGTACTCTGTTTTTGCTATAATTTGCGAAGAGTTTGCACGACAAGCTTGTGGCAAACTTGCTGGAAGTTCGTTCCATGGTGACTTCGAAGCTTTCGTTAACTTGCTGCAAGCTTGCACTCTTGTCATGACAAATTTGTGGCAAGCTTGCTGCAAACTAAAATTGCTATCTGGGTAGGAGGACGATGTTGGCGGATTAACATGCTCGGATTCGTGTTTAATTTGTTGTTTGAGTGAATACTTACATATATTGAACTTATAAGCATTTTAATAAATATAATGAAGGATAAAAAATATACTAATATAAAACTCATAAACTTTGGACAAACTCATGAGAACAAGAAAAATTACGTAAGAATTAAACAAAAACAGTCGAAACTTGAATCCTAACAGCCCACAACCCCCTAAATTAAGACAGAAATTCATAATTAGTAATAGCTTTTATCTAACTCTCTTCTTGTGAAATTTTTCGGAAAAACAAGTCAGAAAATTGAAAAATATTTAAATCCGAATTGTAATAGTAATAATTTCATAAAAAGAAAAAACGCCTAATTAGTGCCACCATCTATGAACAAAAGATTAAAAAATGCTTTAAAATTTTATTTTACAGGAAGATAGATATGCTTTAAAAAAAGAGATCGATTTGATTTAAAATTTAGTGAATTAATGTATAAACTTGGATATTAGAAAATTTGGGAAATAATATAAAAACCAATGAATATTTGTTTTAATCTTAATTGTTAAACCACAATTTAACTGAAATTAGAAAATTAATTTTATGCGAAGGATTTTCTAAACAATTATCATTTAAGAAAATATATAGTTTTCTGATTATGAATGCATTTATGAAGTCAGAGGAAAATTATATTTAATTGCACAGTTCAGAAAACTATCAGCCAGAAGTCAAAGCATTTTCCTGGGAAAATATTCAAAATTACATTCCTATACACAAATATGCTTAATAATATGGAGTTGAATAAATTTACCTCTTCATACATACTAATGCATAATTCGTTATCCGCAAACAGAATTTTAAAATAAAGAAAACTGCTTTGATGTAATTGACATTGTGGGAGTTAAATTAAGATAATTTAGATAAAACTGAATTCTAGACATAATATCAATATCTTTCACAACAATTGAAGTCATTTGTAAATAATTACAGGTAAAAAGCGAAGAATTATGATTATGTTCCTTATCAAAGAAATGCAAATATATATGAACCAGACATTAACTTGCTGCTTCATCTTAGCTTAAACCATAAATTGATAGTAAAGATCGTTATTAAAAACATTATTTTCTTCTGTTACAAATGTATAAGATTGTTATTTTTTTAGAATCTAAAAAGGAAATTATATTGAAAATTTTATATGACTGCGATGAGAATCTCAAAATATCTACTTTATTTACACTATTAACTAAATTTTGAATACATCTTCCCACCCTTGCAGGATTTTAAGATTTCCTAATTATTAATAAAAAAACTATCATTAATTTTTTCAATAAAAAATCTTCCTGACTTAGTAATATTTGTTTTATAACCACTAGTAACCCTTCGAAATTGCACTGGGATAATATGGAATTTTATCTAATATAGATGTGAATGTGAAAAATGGAGGAAAATTATATTAATATACTTTATTCTAAATTTTTCAATGCAAACTGACTCAGAAGTGATTCAGTTATAAAGGACTTCATACGTAAGCACAAACGCATGCAATTCTTTGAAATTCAATATCAAAATAAAATCTCCTTCATTTCATTTGTAAATTCTTGTCTTATAGAAGCGTCTTCAAATTATCTTAAATCTGTTCATATTTTTTATACTAAATATGTTATTTTTTATTATTATATTTTTTATTCTAAACATATTATAAGAATAATTAAGAAAGATTAGCTTCATATGAAATATATTAAGTTAATTAGACGTATTTAGCCAGAAGCTCCGTTTTTTGTCCAGGCAATGTTATGAAATTCTATCAGAACTTCAATATGCATTAGAGATACAACAAAGTTAATTGTAACATTATTAGGCATAAAGAAAAGTATTTAAACCATATTTTTGTAAATTCCTATCAAATCTACGGCATTTAATTTGTTAAGATTACAAATCTTCATTATAATCATTTGATTCAACTGTTTATAAAAGTTACCAGTTTTGAAACTCTTTGTGTTTTAATATGCAAAGGAATACATGTTTCAATCAATAAAAAATTTCATCTTTTCTTAACATGCCGAAATTCTTTATTAGGCAAAGAAAATCATCTCAAAATAACACTCAGCAAATAATATACATTAAATTTCTCAGCATAAATTGAAAAATTAACATTCTAAATTAATACATGATTATTTCCATATATTCAAGTACGTTTTTTCTATACGTTAATAATTATTTTAAAGGCCTGACTTGCACTACATTTTGCAATATGAGACATATTTTAGACATTTAAGCGAAAATGTCTTGAAGTCGGAAAAGAATAACAAATCTTCTAACAAGGACATACATTTTAGTTCATTTTTCTGAAAATTTAGAAGGTAAAAATATCAAGATGTGGTTTACACCACAGGAAAGGACAAAAATAATGTCATATGTTTTGGAAATTATATTTGACCTTCAAGTTGTGATTGCATATGTTTAAAAATTTAACCTTTAAAATGAGGGTAAAGTTCAATATTCTAATAATTCTGTTACAATACATCATGCGAATAATTCTGCTTAAAATTGAGATGGAAAACTTTCTACGCACAAAATGTAGTCATTCTTCAACATAAAAGAAATCAGTAAGTATCTGCAAAATTTCTTTACGTCAAAGAATTAAATGACATTTGGTTCTTTAAACCTTTTGTGTTTTACGCTTCCACTCATTATTTTAATTTATATTGAACAGGCTATCACAGTAACTCCTTCTTACATTTCTTTCACTGGCTATCTAAAGCAAGTCGTTCGAAAGATGAATATTTACTGATGTTATTTTCAACATATTCTTGAATAATATATTTCTCTTCTTATCAGGTTCATCTCATAAAATATGAACGCGATTATTATTTTGAATTTCATTTCGGAAACTTTATCTGCTTTAAACAGTGAAGAAGGGGGTGACTGACATACTGGACTGTCACCCTATTTCACTACTCACTGCCGTATTTCTATTTGTCCCGTTTTCTCCTTGAGATTAATTAGAGAAAAATAATACCAACCAAAATTGCGAAGCAACTATGAAATTGAGCGTGGAAGAGAAATGGCTGAAGTGTTTTGCAGATACAAAGCATATTAATCAGAAGTCATGTCTAATAAAGCTGTACGAATACTTATTTGCCATTCCAGCCCACAATGCAAAAGTGGAGAGAATATTTTCCCTAATGTCAACTCAATGGTCGGACGAAAGAAATTGGTTGTCGTGGTTGGTTTGAAAGAAATTGGTTGATTTGTCATTAAAATTTTAAAATGACTTGTGCCCCGTTTTATAATTATATGAAAGAAGAAAATGATATAATTAAGAAAGAAGAAATATGACTGGGATGAGAAGGATTACCCTTGAATCGTTTTTTATTATTCTACGTGCTCATTTTATTGGATTGCTTAATCTGTATTGATTTTTTTATCAGTGTAAAATAAAAATTACCTATCCACTTTTTTCTTACTTAAGTTATATATAGGGTTGCCATACCTCCCGTATATACGGGACTGTTACCGTATTTCACTCTTCAGTCCCATATTACTATTTGTCCCGTTTTCTAGATATCTAAAAGATTAATTAGAGGAAAATTATACCAACCAAAACCGCTAAGAGCAACTATGAAATTGAGTTTGAAAGGGAAATGGCTTAAGGTTTTCTGTTGTTGTAAAGTATATTGATCAGAAGTCAGGTCTGATAAAGCTATCTGAATTCACATTTGCAATTCCAGCCCACAATGCAAACGTGGAGAGAATATTTACCTTATCGTCTACTCAATGGCCGATTAAAGAAATAGGTTGTCAGTGGAGACAATTGAAGCAATTTTGATTTGTCATTATAATTAAAAAATCCCTTTTCGGCAAGCTTGAAGGCAAAGGTAGATTCCTTTACGTTAATGTTACAAAAGTCATGAAATATTACATATTGATCAATACAGACATAGCCAATGACTTTATTGTTTCTACACATTGCAGTATTTACGCTGTCATTCTGTTTTCATGTCATTTGATTTTTTGCTATATCAAAGTTTTATCATTCCATTTTTCATTCCAAAAAGTTATGATAGATTTATCGGTCAGTACATTGGTCAATTTTTTTTATATCTCAACACATAATCATTCAACAGGTAGGAATCATAAAGAAATAAACATCTCAGCAGTGCAAATATCTCCTAGATAACATTAAGCCAGCCTATATGAAACAGTAGCAAGAAATTGACTCTTGGCACGAATGAAGAAGGACTCTAGATTTAGAAATTAATTTATTTAATCTAGGTTACAATATAATTGTGCGGACATTACTTTGTCATATGGTAAAACCACATGACATGACACACTTAAACACTACTAAAATGGGCTCATTTAGAGAACTCCCTGGTTACAGAGATAATAGTCACTAAATTCTTAACATATAAGAGAATAAAATTATTAAACATTGTGTGTGGCAAATTTAATACGTGTTTTTAAAGCATAGGATATGAATGCAGCCAATTTGAACAGTAAATTTAAATCTCCATCGACGGTTAAAACCAAATACTCAGGCAGAAAATCCCAAACAATTTTAAAGTTAAGGAAATATTTTTCAATAGTAAAAAGGATAAAGGAAACTCTTATTTAAGTATCTATTGTTTTTGGCTACTTTATATTGATTTTATTAAACAAATCATGGTCCCGCCATGTTTAGTTAAATATCAAATTAAAGTATTCTGTCAAAAACCTATTATCAAATTAACTGTTAAAATTATTTGATTAATTAAAATTAACTATTTACTTAAATAAAGTTAAAAATTAATTGTTACAAAACTTCACTAAAACCTTTTTCATGACTCATACTATATGCCAGTAATCTTTATCTTATAATTATCTAATAATTATATTAATTTAAATAAAAGCCACTGTGGCTATGTATGTATGTTCCACATCTCCTCCTAAACCACTGGACTGATTTCAATCAAACTTTTTATTTAAGAAAAGAGAAAGGTCACCTTCAACTTTTCAAAGCCTAAAAGATGCTTAAAATTTCACTTAATTAAAAATTAAGCAAGGCGTTTCTCCGCGATGTCTTTCATTTCCATAAAAAAATTTGTTTCTCTCATTTTAATATTTTTTTCAAAATTAATTTTAAATTGAATTCGTAATAATATTCTTGTTGATCAAAAATAATACGAAGAACTGTTTCCAGAAGTAAGAATGCTAAAAGAAAATTTTAAAAGTAGAAGATTTAACAATTTATATCGGGACCAGCTATTGATTTATTTTCACGCTTTAAATTAATGAATAATTAAATAGTTAATTTAATTGTTTCAAAATATTCATTAAAACCTTTCATTGACTTTATTAATTGTTAACAAAATTTGAAGTACCTATATAACAAATAATAACGTATGAAGAAAACGGATGTTTTTAAAAATTGTCTGGTTCAATTGATATTCTCATTTTAATTAAAAGCGTTTAGATCAGAAAAGTAATTTGTGTATTATAATATTCATACAATAGTAATTTTTACATTAAAAATACTAAACATGAAAACATTTTAATCCGCAGCAAAGCCAGGTATATCAATTAACAGTTATAATTAACAAAATTTAACAAAGATATTAACTATAAATTAATTAAATTAATTAGTCATAAATTAATTATATATTATACCGTATAAAAAGCGAAGGTGAATGCGGTTGATGGAAACTCATAACTTCTAAATAATTCTTGCTGTCAAAAAACTTTCAATATAAAAGTAGTTTGTTATGATATGGTGATAATTACCCTAATTGAAATTTTCTTTCTCTCTTCAATCTTAACGAACCTATGGGGAAATGATAAATTGGGGGGGGGTATTGAATATCGCTTTTCAGCTCATAACTTATAAGAAATT
>BGPR01005147.1:16680-29100 GCA_013235015.1 Araneus ventricosus
ACGTTTGAAGGGAATTTTCTGTAAAGATCTATGTTTGAAGGGAATTTTCTGTAAAGATTTATGTTTGAAGGGAAGTTTCTGTAAAGATTCGTTTTTGAAGGGAATTTTCACTAAAGATTAACGTTTGAAGGGAATTTTCTGTAGAGATCTATGTTTGAAGGGAATTTTCACTAAAGATTCATGTTTATTCGTATCCGACGAATGAGAGGCAGTTTTGTCTTATGACCAAATATCCCTGTGCCATCACCTAGAATCACCTTTTAAATACCCGGGCCTTCGTTTTAGCTTGGACAAATATATTAATAATGATGTATTATAAAGTTAATTAATTAAATGTTTATGAAATGCCTAAGTTTAAACTTTTTTTAAAATGCACTGTCAAAGATAGTCTAAAAAATTTTAAAAGGTATGATTGTAACTATATTTAAATAATGCTGCATTTACAATGAATATTATATAAAAGACAAAACAAAATGAACATTTTAAGCGTTTATTACTATTATGATTAAACCTGGCATCATTAAAATAATTAAAATATTTATATTAAATAACAACTCAAATACAATTCATATAAATTAAGAATTTCAAATCATCAAAATTTTTTTCCCAATCCAACATCAAAAAGATCCACATTTAAGACGAGAAGCTCCAATTTATTATTTATTTGCGCTTCGAAACTTGTAGGTTTTAAACCATTTATGATTTGAGGGAAATGCTGCGGACAGTGTTGATCTAAACCTTAATGCGAACAATTTCATTAGTGAAATGTGTTTGAATTTTCGTTTAGTCGGAAAAGGTCTTCCATTTACCCTGAGTCAATTAAGGAAGCTTTTCAAAGATTGAGCAAAGTGGGAAAACCTTCGAAACACGCAATTTATTAATGCGCTGAGGCGAACCGAAATGCCAGTGAGTTCAAAGAGCATAATTAAGCATGTGTGTACAGCGCGTTCAAAAACGTGACTTTGCAAGTGAAATGTAAGAAAGCAAACTTTCCAACTTTTAAAAGCTGGTTACGGGGTCTATTTTGAAACTAAGAAAATGAATGTTTCGACAGCACACCGTTAAATTCTCAAACAGAAATTTCACAGATTGTCTAAATTCCTCTAGAGAACATGCGTTCAAACTGAGCAGATTTTAAGATTTTTGAATAGCCCATTGGTTAAAGTGACAATTGAAGATAAATAAATTATATAATGTTGGTTTCACAGAAGATTCTTTAAGGATAATTGGGCGATATATTTTGAGATAAATTAGTTTAGAAGTAAATGTTTATGTTCTAAGCTTCCTAAATTGATTTTATAGTGCCAATTTGTATAAAACAGTTGTGCCTCAAACTCTAGATGGAAACTAGCGAAGATTTCTTAAGTGTCTTTGTCATCATCAATTAGCAGCAAATCAATTAGACTACAGTACAAAGGAATAAAGTTTTGCAATGCGAGTATAAGTAGTATTTAATTTTGTTTCTTAATTTAAACGAGCTTAACTTCAGAGCCGAATTTCAGGGTTCATGTTTATATTCTTGATTTTATAATGATTTTCTCTCAAAAGAGTACTCCCCTTTCAACTGTTAGGAGCAAACAAATAGAGCATTTTAATTGCATTCTTTTGCATATATCACAAGAAGTCAATTTAACCTCAATTAAGTTGAAAGAAGATAATTCATGATTATGTGATGTGCCGCCAAATGCGCATTGCCTATTAAATTTCAAATGCATTGCGCATCTTGGTGGAAAGAAAACGGTGTGACGTCACAATAAAGCATTAGTGAACCTACAGTTTGATGCTAGATGACTGTAAGT
Organism: Araneus ventricosus; assembly: GCA_013235015.1. Lineage (NCBI taxonomy): Eukaryota > Metazoa > Arthropoda > Arachnida > Araneae > Araneidae > Araneus > Araneus ventricosus. The sequence continues at coordinate 18,480 of BGPR01005147.1, forward strand.
TATGTTACTCCTGAAAATGTGATTTCATATGAATTGTCTCCATAAATTTTAGAACAATGCTTGATGTACAAGGAAGAAAATATGGCAATAAGTTCCAGAAATTTATGTTTTTCCTTTGTAAAGTGATTTTACAAGTTCTGTTTCTGCAAAGCAATTGACTCTCAAATTCTAGAAGAAACAAGGAGCGTACCCAATTATTCACTATAAATTGCAAATTAATTTAACCTTATTAGAAATAATTAAAAGTTTGTGATTTACAGAAAAAGTGGCTTTCTTAAACAAACGAGTTAATTTATTAAAAAAGCAATAAAGACTAACTCCTTAATTAAACTCGATCAGCACATTTTTAGATAGAAAATTATTTTACAATTTTTAGCCTAATATAACCGTGAAAACTACGAAGAACAAACAAAATCGTAAGAGTTCGTACGTTATCTAAGAAACATCATTGATTTGGTTAACTTTGACAGACACATAAATTTTTTAACAGCGCCAGACCTTCTTTATAAAAATCAGTATGATCCGAAGTTCCTTAAATTACCGAAAACAATGTTTTATTTGAAGAAACTTCGATATCCAAAATCATACAGGGTGATAGAGAAAATATGTTATTAATATATAATTCGTGTTTGAGGAGATAAAAATAAACATTTTTCCCCCAGAGACTAGACATCGATAAGTGCTGTGTAGCAACAAGATGAAAGATGAAATTAAAAATAGACAAATACTTCAAATATGTCTCTTTTCTTCAAAAGATGCTCGAAAGAGCGATATTAATATCAGCTTGCCATCGTTGACACTTGGGGTGATAATTCGTGTTTGAAAAAATAAAAATAAACCTTTTTCTCCGAGAGACAAGGCATCGATAAGTGATGTGTAGCAACAAGCTGACAGATGAAATTAAAAATAGGCAAATACTTCAAATATGTCTCTTTTCTTCAAAAGGTGCTTGAAAGAGCGATACTAATATCAACCTGTCATCTTTAAACTTGGGGTGATAATTCGTGTTTAAGAAAATAAAAATAAACCTTTTTCTCCGAGAGACAAGGCATCGATAAGTGATGTGTAGCAACAAGCTGAAAGATGAAATTAAATATAGGCAAATACTTCAAATAGGTCTCTTTTCTTCAAAAGATGCTCGAAAGAAAGATATTAATATCAGCTTGTCATCGCTGACATTTGGATCTCCATGAATTTTCAAAAATTTCGTGTCCGGAGCGTGTCGCTAATAATGAATACGGCTGTGAATTTTTGATCGGAGTGAATAGGAGTTTCTACATGATACCCTTCATGTGGTCAATTTAAAAAGTAATACAAGCTTGAGAAATCTGGTAATGGAGGATAGGAAGAAACAGGTCTACCTTGACAATTCCTATCTTTATCAAGCTAAATATTGAGCTAAATAACTCCATTGAACAAAAAAATATGCCATTTCTGCACAAATATTTTATAACAAAGAAACTTTTTCGTTCTGGTTATCTTTCCAGTTTGATGATATGTTTTACGAGAACGCTGTATAGAAACACTTCAGCGCATTAAATATCCAAAATATCAATATTTCTACAAAATTGTTTGCATAAAGCTTGTTTACAGAACTGTTTGTTAAAAATCAACATCAATTTTAAGCCTGATATTAAATCATAATTTGAAATGGCATCTGAGAAGTTGCGTTCTGTTTCAAAATAATATCCAATCTAATGGAGTTTGATTTAGAGTTTTGGGATTTTATTGCAACGAGCAAATAAAACTTAAAACTCTACAAGTAGATTTTTAATCCAATTGAATGGAACAAAAATTTTAAATTAATATATTTTTTGCGTCTCGTATCGTTACATTCAAAAATCCACATTCACAAAACCCAAATTTTGAGACAAAATACAAAATTTTTTATTAAATTCTACCTGTACATTTCCATACAATATTTTATGCATGTTTACCACAACAGCAGAAAAAAAGCCATAAAACAATCCATAAACATATTTCTATGCCTTTATGAACATTTTGTAATAAGAAATTATATCTCAGCATGCACTAAAATTCTTGAAAAAAATATATGGCATGCTATACCGATTATCGAATTGTAACATACTTTCTAAGCATAAAATTGCAAACTAACAAACTGCGGTACACAATAAAACTCTTGAAATGTTAAAACACTTTACCGTTATGTAAGGTTTGATAGAGAATACAAGGCAATAAAGATGACTACGGTGACATCATCACCAGTTGTGGCGTAAACAGCAATTGCATGCATATCTAACCCGCCCACTTTGGTGATGTCATCTGTCAACCAATGGCAAGCAAGCTGCTGAAGTATTTAAGGGCCATGTTCCCACCTATTTACTTTCTCACTTGTTTACTTTCTCGTATACGAAGTATACAAAGAGAAAGTATTGTAATCGTCAAAAAAGTCGAACTCGAGATTTTGACGAATCTCCACGTTTTAGACCTCCCTGAGTCCGAAAAACACAATTTTGGAATTATGTCTGTCTGTCTGTGTGTCTGTCTGTGAACACGATAACTCGAAAAATATTAGAGCTACGGGTATGAAATTTGGTATGTGGTCTTTAAACATAATTTGTAGGTTTCTATCAACTTTTGGACAAAATCCGTCAACGGGAAGTCTGTCTGTCTGTATGTTCGAGGTCATGCGAACGCTATAACTCAAAAACTTGAAAAACCAGATGGATAGAATTTGGTATACAGTTTTATCGTCATGAATGTAGGTCCGTATAAAATTTTGGGCCAAATCCGTCAACGGGCTGACTGTCTGTCGGTCTGTATAATAGCATACTTGTTCTACTCCATGCGCGTGCGTAAATGCCTGTGCAAAGAAGGGATACTCCGAAACTTGGCAGTTTGCCAAAACCGATTCTGGCGGCGAGATTTTGTAAGGACGCAAACATTTAGGGCGTCTCGTTTTACTTGCGTATTGAAAGTAATCTCTGCGCATGCACAAGCTATTCTGTTTTCTTCTCCGCACACGGAACTCGCATTGCTAGAGTTTGATAAAAAAAAATAAATATTGCGAAGTTTTAATACCTACGTATCTTTTTGAATATGATTCTTCACCTCAATATTTTACTATCACTATAATCAACAATGAAAAACCTTCCGATAGTCATTGCATTCTGGGTTACAGTTGGTTTGAACTTTTTATCAACGCAGGGGGGAGGGAAATGACAAATATTTGAAAAGTATACGAGAAAGTTTAGGGCGGCCACTCCAGCTGGTTTGTTATCATGTCACCTCGAACGTGGTCATATGATGTTGAAGTTTAATTTATGATTTTAACTTAATTATTGTTATATTAATTATGTTGTTGTTTTAACTCGTGTTTTTAACCCGTGTTGTGTCTGCACTGCGTCACTATGGCGTAAACCCTTCTGAACTAATCTATACGTATAAAAGGATAACTCAATGTTTGTGTGCGTGTATATGTGTGTCCGCGATGTCCAGACGAATCCATCGCACTCACAGACGTGAAAATTGGCACGCCGGTAGTCGTAAAGATGATTCAATGCACCTCGAAGCCGGAATTTTAAAATTAAAGCGAGAAAAATTTTTATTTAATGTTTTGCGTTGTTTTGTGTCATTTTTGTATGTTTACGGCTGTAGTATCTTTCCTAGTGACCGTTTAAAAACTATCAATGCACCATCGGATAGAACAAACAATTTTCGTTCTAATGAAGTTTGTTTTCAGTTTCAAACGTAATTTACTGGATTTTTAGAATTTTTTAAAAAGTAGTCAGTTTCTCCATCGACATTCTACTTTTGTTTTTAATTTTGCTGCATTCAACGTTCTAACAACACTATTATTTTCAAATTTTTTCATCTTATAACTGGAACGGTTTTGTCGTATTTAAAACAAGAAAGGTTAAAATATCTTTTCCCGATTTTTTTTTTAAATAATTTTTTTCTAGTCAGTTGAAAGATTTTTTTTCTCTACCGAGATCCCTCCCGCGACACTTTTCCGGAATGTGGCTGGCAATTTCTTGTTGACGGTGCAGAGCGCAGGTGACGTGATAATCTTCAACTGAATGACTTCGATTGTTATTTTCGGATGTGTCTTAACATGTTTATGTCTCTCATATTTTGTTTTGTTTTCAGAACTTTTTCATGTCATTGTGGGCGGTTTTTTTTCATTTTGTTGAATTCCTGATTCCACGGGCAACGCCGTGCAGGTACTGCTAGTAGAGTATGTAGGCAATGATACTCTGAAGTACAGTATGCATAGTAGCTAGGATCATCATCACTTCATCACTCTTCCTGAGAGTAATCCTAACTTGAACGAACTTATGTCTTTAGCCGCTACATCTGTGACCTTCACTGCCTCATATGCTATATTGATAACCCGAAGTTAGGATCATGTTATATTGGCGACTCTCCCCGCATTTACGGGATATTGGTGATCCGGTAAATTCCATCCTATGTTACACCACTAAGTATAGGTTGACATACATTTTTCAGAAAGTTTTAACAAATTAAACAATTAAGAAGACTTCAAAATATGCTTTATATGTAATTGTTTTGCGTGAAAAAAGAATTTCATCCGACACACAAATAAATTTTAGTTATGGGACATTTTAGCTAAAACGTTTGATACTAAATGAGTGTTTAAGGATTCACAGTAAACTTTACTGACATATATTGAAAAAATTTGTTTATAAAAAATTCATTTAATACGACTCATTTATAAACATTTCATGCATAAATTCATTTAATTTTAAAACATATGTCACCAAATTATAAAATGCTAGTATGACTTTAATTATACAAAGTAAATTTGACTTACTGAGGTTAAGCCAAACTGCTTGTAAAAAAGTTTTATTATTTAAAGAATGCAACTAGCTACCTAAAGATGTGCATTAAAACATTTCATGTTTACAACAAGCGATATTTTTTCATGAGCAATTTTCTTTCTTTTTTTTTCGGAATATGAATTAGCAAAGTACAAGAATTTGAAATGAAAACAGTCAAGTGTTTCAAACGTCGCAGAAGCTGTGTACTGTTTTTAAACGTTGGACAATTTTGCATAAAAAATAAATATTATAAAATCATTGTAATAGTCAACGCAAAAACATGCTTAATGCTTAGAAAAACTCTATTTTTCTTTGGCAGTGCATTAAATTCTGTAGCATCAAATCTTCTAGAGAATTTCAAATTATAGTCATTAATGACTTTAGACAGTCTAAATATTAAAACCAATTAATCATGGACCTTAATGTAACAAATAAAGCGAAAACTTAAATGAGTCTTTTTAAAAAACCTTGAATGCTTACAGAACATAATCATTCATATTATTTATGTAAAATATTTCAAAAATGGATAAAGTACCCACGTAACCGTGAAATTAAATGCCTCGAACTATTTATAATACTCTCAAAACCAACTTGACAAGAAATGTATAAATGAATTAAAATAGAATTACCATTACAAGTTCAGGGTCTTAATTGAGTTTACCGCCAAAATGAGGCTGTTTTTCATAAGGCTTTCAAGTACGAGAACATTAACAATGGAAATAAACTAGCAAAACTTTTGTCCAAGTCATTGTTCTCTCCAACTGAAGCCTCTCCTCTTTTCACACATGACGAGTGCGTGTTTTCTAAATTAAAATATTTTACCTGAAGAATTCCGAAAAAAAATTCTAACCTTTATGTTTGTCATGGGGTGTTATTTCTTCAAAACTTTATGAGAAAGCAAATAAAGAGGGTGGCGGAACAAAAGGTGAATAATGAATCTAGAAGAAGTTTAAAGAAATTTGCATGAAAATGCTTATATTGTAATAACTGACATATTTGAAACGCTAGAAATGCAGATATTTTGCGTTGAAAAAATTATGTTTTGCATTTCAATGAGCATTATTGTATTTTTTGTTATTTAATCATGGCAAATAAGAGTTAAGGATTCAGTAATGAGGTGATAATACAGAAAATATTCTCGAAATATTCACGAAACCACGATGAATGATTTGGTTATTTGCTATTGTATTCATATACTTGTATTGAAAAAGATATTTATTAATTTTCTTTCTCTTACTGCATAAATCTTTAAGATTTTTGAAAAGTTTTATTATTAACACCTAAAGATAAATAATCCTTTTTCTATAAAATTAATATCTATATCTGAATGACAAAAGCTTTGATATCAATAAGTCCAACAAGGGTTTAAAAAGATTATGGGCATTCAAGGATAAGTTTCTATTTGCTGATGTGTTAACTCAGATGTTTCTTAAAATAAAATAATGCAATACATTTCCATTAATAGATTTTCCTGTAATGAATTTATGGTATCACCAATAGAAACATTTTGTTTAAATGACACTATTCAGAAATGAATAGTATTTTAATCTGCAGAATGGGTATTTTGTTAATAATTCATCAACTTCAATGAACATTTCGAAGCGAAAACTTTTCCTAAAACATTTACGTTTATACATAAATCGTGAGATAAATTTCCTTGTAAAGTTTAGACGAATTTAATTCGGGATATATTGCAGCTGAAAATACTGTTACCAATAAGAATCATTCTCGGTTTTAAAGCTACATGAGACTTTTTGCACCAAGAAGTTCACTCAACTTTGTGCCTCCTTTCTAAACTTCCAACCATGTAAAAGAATGTATGTCCTAATATCATGTTTGCATGCAAGGTTGATCGTTGATAAAACCGAGATTGGAATCATTTTTTGTCAGCCACATTTTTGACATTTCCAAACATACCACCTTGTACGTTGCAGAATAATCAAAACATGAAGAAAAAATAACATATTTAAATAAAGAACATGCATGGTATATAATAACTGAGAGCTTTAATTTTCAATCAACAAACATATTTGCATGCAAGGCTGTTCGTTGATAAAATCGAGATTGGAATCATTTTTGGCCAACCACATTTTTGATATCTCCAAACACACCACCTTTCACGTGACAGAATAATCAAAACATGAAGAAAAGATAACATATTTAAATAAAGAACATGCATGGTATATGATAACGGAGAGCTTCAATTTTCAACCAACAAACACGTTTGCATGACAGGCTGATCGTTGATAAAATCGAGATTGGAAACATTTTAGGCCAACCACATTTTTGATATTTTCAAATATACCACCTTCCACATGACAGAATAATCAAAACATGAAGAAAAGATAATATATTTAAGTAAGGAACATGCATGGTATATGATAACAGAGAGCTTTAATTTTCAATCAGAAAAAGTAATTGATTATAAGAATTGGGCATAACTTTTCATATTTACCCCATTTGTTTATTATAAATGCTTGATTTCAGATCCTATAAACGTTTTGAATCGCCCCTAAAATTGAGTGAAATTACGGATTTTAAGGATAATAAAAATCTGGGTACATTAAAGTCTTATCACATTTTTCATTAGCTGTGAAAAATATTTAATAGAATCATTTCTGTTTCAAACTACACAAAATAATGTTTTTTATTTAAAAATAATATCATTAATTATTGGTTGTTTTTTATTACACTTTATTATTTCCTACAAACAATTACAATAATTCAAAATTTTATAAAATGCAATACAGTTTTAAAAGAGTATGAGGAAATTATGCATAGCGGTGGATATCTTAGTTCATTTTTATCCTATGACATCAATTAACTTTGAAAAACATTCTGGCATGAAAAAAAAATTATCTTGATCAACCAATTTTTAAGCAGGTAATATTAATTATGAGGTATATAAATTATTGTTTCTTGTTTGCAACTGCAATCGCGCGCTATTTAAATATTTTTAAAATTTTATTTTCTAAATTTTAGTGTTTATAAATAATTTTTTGTTTTTGTTTAAGTTAAATCTTTTTTATTTTTAAATTTATTCTATTATTTCTAGTTGATTGCTTCCAAGCTCTAGTATAAAGCACAGTTCACCTTTAAATGCGCAGTTACACTAAACGCAATATGCTAAAGATAACGCTCGATTATAAATAGGATGCATTTAATTTATTTCTCATTATTCTCTCTGCCCGTTCCTTTGTTTGGAGGGAGAACCGGGAAATATATAGCTAATTATGCTATGCCGCAGTGATTCAAACATATGAGTGATCATATTCAGCATTGAATACTTCGTGCGGTCAATGCATTCATCCACCGCTAAAGTAAACTGCGGCGGTCATGCTGCTGCCTTGAGGGTGGATCATTTCAAGACAACAAATACGCCTTACAATAGTGGAACCTTCAGATGCTTTACGCTCGGGAAGCTTGGCAGTCGTATGCGTTTTATGGGATCGGAGGGAACCTGCTTCAAATGAGTATTTCGGTACGGCAGTCGTGCCAAACGAGTATGTAATTTTAACAGCGGATCGATTCCGAAATTCTCTTCCGGTTTTCAGCTTACCTATTTGCAGAACCCCTGTTGTGTGTTTCATCATTTCTGCTTAGACTAGATATCCATGATGTTTATAGGGACGTGTCAGATTTATACGGCTGGGAAGTGCATTGCTTGATTACAACGTAGATAAAATACTTTGTAATAGTTATACTTATGATACTATGAGGAAATCTGTTACACTGCTGAGATTTTTATGACTTGAAAAGTAACTCGGTTACACATCTTTCTAATTAATTATCCTCTGACTAGCCAGTGAATTCTATGAAATGAAATAGATTGTGAATTTTACAAAATTTAATTGTCATCGGCCTCTTTAACATCGATAACATGCTTCCAGGTTTTTAATAGTTTCAAATTTTATTGTGAGCTTATCATTCTATTTAATACTATAATTTATGTAGTTATATATTAGTTATATATTTATATATAGTTTAGAAATTTTTTTTTTTTTTTTTTTTTTTTTTTTTTTTTTTTTTTTTTTTTTTATATATATATATGTATGTATGTATACAGGAAACCACAAATTAAAACCTAAGATTGCAACACACTGAATTACAAGAAAAAGGCTAAATCAATCGATACACAATTTCCTATAACTGTTTCAAATTTTCCTACACATAATTTCTTGAATAATAAGAAATTGTGTATTGGACAGTTTGAAATTATGTATAGGAAAATTTGAAACTGTGATAAGAAATTGTGTAAAGGTTGTTTTAGCCTTTTTCTTGTGACGCAGTGTGTTGCATGCTTAGACTTTAATTTGTGGTTTCCTGTATATTTATATTTTTAAGCTTTCTTTTTTCTCTTTATTTTCCTTATGATTGTATTTAAATTTATGTTATTTGATAATTAATCAAAATTTTATGTTTAGGAATGTTTGAAAATGCGTGTAGGAATTTGAAATTGTGAGAAATTGTGTTGGTTATATTTATCTTTCCCTATGAAGCAGTGTACTTTGTGAAGAAATTTTGTACTCGAATTTGCTGGAGTTCTTCGGAACTGTGAGTGGCTCGATATTTGTATGTCCTTAAGGACAGGTCAAATTACTAGTTATAATTATTTTTAGTTATATATTTATGCCGATATTATTCTAATAGTGTAGTAGTATATAGAATTTTACGTATCTTCTTCATTACGGATGATATATTCAAATGATTTAACTCTAATGCTCTGTTGAATCCCTCCATTGGTGATGGGTTTATTTGTTGGGAATTAGTAAAATATAATAAGCAACCCAGTTGTCTAAAACGACAACAATAGACATCAAACGACTCGAAAAAGAGAGAAAGTACAATATATTTTTTAAAAATTCCAGTTTTAACAAATTATATTTCGAACCTTATCTTTAAAAACTCTTAAGGATAACTTTTTCTTTCGGTTCTGGAAACGGTTTCCTTATCGTTTATAATCTGAATTATGTATCAATGACAATTTCATTATGCTAACAATTGTACATTTCATATAAACTCATTTTACTACAATGATATGACATTAAAAGATTTTCATATTGAAAACCATTCATAAACTTTTGGTTAGGAAAATTTCAGAAATATTATGTAATAGATTAGATACATCTTGTAATGAATATGAAAATTCAATTGAGTTTATCTTTCTAAAATAACAATTGCTTATATAAACCGACAGATCATTTGTATAAAACGTAACCAATTTTTTTTTTCTTTTTTGCCAGGCTAACCTTCACAGGTAGAAAATATCATTATTGTGATATTAAGATTTGCAATATAATAATGGTCTAACTAGCAATGCTTTCAACAAACTCAAAATACGCTCTTGGAAATCAAAGAAATTGTAAATTAGTAATAAAAATCAAAGCATCTTAAATTTCGAGTAGCGATACTAGACGTGAAGTTCATAAACATTAACACATTTTCTTCAATTTCATTACCGATTTTCATAATCGAATCGCCAGCATTTTAATAATATTAAAAATAAAAGGGGTAGTGTTGTAAGATACTTGTAAGAAATGTGAATCATGCAATCAATTGAGGGGACAATAAAATACGGTTTTTACGGTTTTTGCTGCTATTTGCCAGATACATTGTATTCATTTTTCTAAATTCAGCTCTTCTGCAACTATTAAATCTATTAAAAAATCATTGCTAGCAACCAAAAGGTGGAAGATATTTTGGGAATCGCAGGTTTATCCTAGATTGATGCATTCAGTAGATGTGAATATATTTCGACTTTGGCAATGGGAATTCAGGTTACAAGTAAAAATAAATTGATAATGACTAACAAATTGTAT
>BGPR01005147.1:37807-58789 GCA_013235015.1 Araneus ventricosus
GGCATGTTGTTTGAGGATAACCATTTGCCCCTAGGGAAACTACGCGTCTATATCGCTTTCTTCTACATATATATTTTTCAGCCCCACGCACGCAGGGAAGATAGAAGAGTAACACAAATAATAGTGTGTTACAGCTGGGATGGGAGGCAGAGAAAAAAATAAGGGTGTGTATGTTGTTGCAAAGGGGCGTCATAAAGATATTTTATAATAGCCTGGATTTTGTTTTGTTTTCCAGCAGAATATAAAAGACGATTTGTTAAGCGGATGAAATTGTATCCTCGGAGGCGGGCGAGCACCGTTAAAATTGTGTTTCTGTTTCATTACTTGTGTTGCAGTAATGCGATACACAGTGAGGAAATGCATCCCATTGAGATGCATGATTTCTGAGAGAAGATATCGTTTGAGATATTGAACGAACTTGTAGTGCTGCGCATCATTTTTGCTTGTTTCTTGGTTCTATTTTATTGATTTAACCAATTCCTCTAAACAATTTGAAGCTGTTTCTTTGTTTAAATGTAAAGTAATTTACTTACTTTTTTTCTGTGCAATATTTGAGAGATTTTAAACAATAAAAATAAAAAACCAAGATGTCTTTAGCAGTTAGAATTTATTCTATTTTTTATTACTTAAGGCAAAAGAGAGTGCAACTCGATTTATTCAAATTAAATACAATGCTAAATCATTGTAAATCTTTAAGATATTTTTATTAGGATACATAGTATGATACTTTTAGTAAAATTTTTTTTTCATAAACAGAAAGACGTGTTTAAAGAGTATATATAACAAAAGAATTGAATAAAAGAATGATGAATAAAATGAATGCAAAATGAAATGCATGAATATTTCGATATAATGCTACAATAACATTATTTTAAAAGAATTTATTCTTTTTAAAAAGTTCAGAACAATGAGATCTAAAAATTTAATTTGTTTATGCCATAGCATAATAAGAAATAGTTTTTGCTTAAAAATATATTATTCCTAGATTAAGAGTGTGTAGACAGCGGCAACATCTTTTTTATATGAAAAATACAGTTTTTTTTTGCATAAAAATGAAATGTGAATATTTAAATCTGCCTAATATGATTTATAGATAATACATTATGGAACTAAATACTCAATAATTTATTAGTTGCACAAATTATTGAACAAAGAGTAATAAATAGTTAAAGATATTCACATCTTAATTTCATTTCACAAAACAAATTGGAATAGATGCTTCGGCGGCCATTCATAGAGAAGCGGTATGTTTTGAACAGAAGCTGAATATTTTAAATTGGAAACAATAATGCAGTGTGCGAAATGATAAATTTTGAATACATTTGTATGTTCTGTATACCAGCAACTAGATTATTCAAAGTGTAATTCACTTATAAGTTACTTCGCAAGATACAAATTTATCTATTAACGTATTCATATGTAAAAGTGAAAGAATAACGGTCTCGGTAATGCAGTTTACTTATCATAAACGTTTTCTGTTTTCCATTCCTTGCTGGAAAAAAAATAAGAAACTCGTATGATTATTTAATGCTAAAGAATATTTCCTAAAACTAAGCTGTAAGAATTGAAAACTTATATTTACTATTTAGTATTAACAATTAACATTCCAAGATAAAATTAATTTAAGGCGAACAGGGGCCTACAAAATCATTTTTAAAGTTTACAAATACTCAATTTGAAATTTTGTAAGCATTAATACAAGCATTATATAAGATAACACGCAAAATTTCACTGTAATATATTTATTTTTCTGAGTTATGGGTATAAATATAATTTTTAATAATAATTAAAGACCTTTGTGATAAATGTTCCAGGCGCTTTAATTTTTGTTCAAATTTCATAACATTTGATCAAATTATAAAAACATATACAGAGAAGACATTTTGACATTCATATAGAAGTTATTTTGTTATTAAACTGAAAATATTTTCTTCCATATCAAATTTTGGGCTAATTTTTTCCAAAATCAATAGTTTCGAGTAATTATAAGTGATTATTTTGAAATTCCATTCTGAAACATAAAAATTAATTCCAATTTTTGTTTGAAAAGGGTTAGAGTATCTAATAAAGAAATCACATTGATTTCGAGTAATTTTGGATCGTCCGGAACATATATAAGAAAGGCCATTAATTGTTATTCTAAATTTCATTTATAACCATAACTCAAAAATAAATATGTATATATCTATATTGCAGTGATATTTTGTGTGTTGCCTTATAAAGAGCATTTATTAACCCACTGACTACTAAGTACCACTGAGTTCTCAAAATATGAGTACTGTTGTATTCAGAGGTTCTTATTAATTGATCTGTGGAATGGATTCGTCCGCCCCGTTTCCCCTTTTCTCCTCACTACGTGTGGTGGGAGAAATGAATGGCAGGCCTTTCATCTCTCTTCTCTCCCCTAAGGGTCTCTTTAAAAATTAACTCGCCCAAATGCCTTCTCTCCACTTTCGGCACAGGAACCAGCCGAAATCCGCCCCACTAGTATAGAAGTTGCATGGCCGGTTACGGCCGGCTTAGGAGTCAGAGTGTTAATGTCGGCAAAATTTCAAAACTATTAGTTCAAAATTTAAATAAATAATTTTGGAGGTCCATGTTCGCCTTAACAAACTAATGATTTCTATAATGTCTCTTAAGAAACAGATTTCAGAAAATTAAATCATGTCTGATAGATGTTAAATTTTTGATGTTTATAAGTTATTATTACTTTTGCGATTTCCGTTTTGTGATAATCAATTATGGAAGAAAAATGTATCAAAAAGGTAATTGATTGAAAAAATGAATGTTTAATTTTTTGTTACAGCGACATGTTTCATCAGGAAATGGGGAAAAAGTAACAAGATATCAAAACTCATTTTATATCACACGTGACAACAAATGTTTCATCTTTTCAGTTTAATAAATACTTTTTCCACTTTAAGCCAAGAAAGCCAGGAAAGATAACAGAGCATTGAATTTTTTTAATATCAAGATGTGGTTGCATTTCTTTAACTATGGTCTGAAAATCTGAAATAACCGCTTCCAATCTGAATGCTCAAAGCACTAAAACTGAGAATTTATTCAAACAATCTAACAGATGATTAGTAGACCCATTTCATTATACATTGCGTGCATTCTTTATAAAATCTTGCACAAAGTTTTATTAATACAGATTGTAAAAGATTTATGAATTTTACATGGAAAGCTCTCCTGTAGCAGCGAAAATCCCTTTAACCCAAGGGAAACTTGAATAGGTGCACTGCCTCGACTTTTATTGCTTTGTCAACAACATGCATTATTCCCCAATGCTTCTTTCAAGTGGAGCAATCCACCGTGCTTCGAGCACATAAATTACATCCGACGTGTTTATGCGGGGTAATAAAACTAATTAACACAAATTGCGTGAGCGTAAAACAGACAGTTATTCATTTTGGAACCATATGTATCTTTAAACATTATAAACCATTCTGTGAAGTCCCTTCAGAGTTTCTACCATAGATGGAAGCTGGTTACTTTTTATGATTTCGGAAGAAAATAAATCATATGATGAATAAATACAATAACGATTTAAAAGTTATTACTATTTATCTTGATTTTGAAACTGATGAAAGATAAATTTGTTTTGATGAAACAACTCCGTGTATTCATTTTGTTCTTTATTCGGTCAATTCCCATAGCAGCCAATGTTTATCCCAAATAATTGCACTGTGGTACTTATTTGACATTGTGTGTATCATCATATCAGAGTATTGTTTCTAACCTAAATAATGAATATAAATTGTAAAAAAGAACCATCATTTTCAAAATTGTGCTAATTGTTTACAAACATTCCAACTGTATTAAAACCTCAGTAATGTTACATTGAAGCTTCACACTAAAAAAATCAGGCTAAGACAAATATTAACTACTCGACAAAATTTTCAGCAAAATTACTACTACAGCAAAATCATTTTAATTTCGCATGAATACAAGTAAATAAATATTTTACGGATCCTAATTTCTAATTAATTAAATTATAGTCCAATTAAACAATTTAAGTTGGCATTATGAGGCAAAACTAACCGCGACTGGCCACATGTTTTGATAGGGCAACAACCATCTGTTCCTCTAGACATAAGTAGATTAGAAAATAAATGCCACGGAGATATTTTGCAGCACAACTACTTGGTGTGTCCAGAAAATCGCTTGAATAAAAATAAAATAAAGCTATATCTAGTCATTTAATTTCACTAAGCTTTATATAAATCACGGATTTTTTTTATTTTATAAATACAACTAAATCGATTTTAGGCCAAATATAATATTATAAGGATAAATTTTAAAAATTATAATTACCCTGCGGATATGTAATAGTCAAAGTGATTCATTGTAGAATTCATTATTAATTCACCAGAAAATCACCCGTCATGGTATGACGGTTGCAAATTGCCTCTTTATTCTGGAGATTTCCCGTCAAATTTGACGTGTTTAAACAGCTATATATGCGAGAGAAATGTTCAATATTGATTGAAAACAAATAAAATAAATATATGTTTTATGACAGGACATTTTTTTATTTACATATTTCTTTATTCAAAAAAACCTCTTGGTAAAGAACATTCCGTGTGAAGTATTTTTCGTTGTTTAACAATTTTCCTTGTACTTCAGATGTCTTTGTGTAAATTTTAACATTGCCAAACAATATTATCAAATTATATCATCACGATTGCAATAAATAATCAGATGCTTCGTGGCGTCCAAACTATATCACGCGCATGATATACCACTGACTTGATTTACTACTTTCTATAAAAAACGGAAATTAATTTGAAATATATGATAAATATAATTTACAATTTCTCGAGAACTATTGATCATAGCGAGATAAATTGTATATGAATCGATAGCAAATTTTATTTCACTATTTTAGAACTATTAAATTAGAAATTAGGACGACAATTGCTCTTTGAAATTTATTAGTAATTTACTGATATTTACTCACACAGCTAACAGCAAATGTAATCATGATAAGTCTAACAACAAAATGTATATAAATTGTCTATTGCAGAGTAAATTTTAGTAAATACTTTGATTTAAATTAAATTCTACTATAATGATCTTTAAATAATTAAGTCACCTGGATGACCTCGCTACTGTAGCTGGGTATGAGGCAGCGTTCTGTTCTGTAAATGGAAAAAAAACGAATGTTGCTGCTAAAAATAACCATTCCTGTGTTAAATGTCCATTAACTCTTTAATCCGAAGGAGACTTTTTTCCTCTGGCGCCTTGAAAATCGGGACTTTTGGGGAGGATGCGACATGAAGTGGACTCTTCCAACTGGAGTGGTCATTTACCTCGTGACCCGACCTCTGCTATAACCTTCCCTTAAATCGCACGGAAATGGGATCGGTTTACTAACATAATGGGCTATTATGTTAGTAAACCGATGCTTTTTAAAAATTATAATTACTCTACGGATATGTAATAGTCAAAGTGCTTCATTATAGCATTCATTATTAATTTATCGTGGATATTGAACTCACACTTTATTTTGGTATTCCATGCATTTATACACTGCTTTTTCTCTCTTCATTTATTTTTTCTTGGCATTATATCATAGGCAGGATTTTCCGGGATCTGATTTTTTTCTCAGATTTGTAAGAATTCTTCTGATTATCATTAACACCTAGTCTCTGAACTCTTTGAACTGACAGTCAAAGTTTTCAATCAAACTGTCTAAAATGGGATTCATTTCAAAGAAGATTAAAACGATTGTTTGTTTCAACAATTATAGAATAAAATATTGTTTCTTTGTTACTGTAGCTACTGAATATTCCTGGAATAATGCATTAAAATTTACAGAGCGGATATAAAAATCTCTATAGGATATCTCTAGAGACCAACGAATGATAATGGCATTTACCTAGTTGAATATTAATAGAAATTTCAGCGTAATCATTATCAACAGTATATGTTTTTAACCCGATGTCATGATGAGTTTCGATTACCAAATATGAAACCTCAGAATCTTCAGTGACAGAAATCTTTCTATCTGATCAGTTATTTACAGAGTTAATTTATCAGAGTTATATGATCAGTTATTTTATCTCATCAGTTACAGAGCCGATATAAAAATATCTATAGAATATCTCTAGAGACCATCGAACGATAATGGTATTTACCTAGTTGAATATTAATAGAAATTTTAGCATCATCATTATCAACAGTATATATTTTTGACCCGATGTCATGATGAGTTTCGATTACCAAATATGAATCCTCAGAATCTTCAGTGACAGAAATCTCTTATCTGATCAGTTATTTACAAAGTTATATGATTAGTTATTTTATCTCATCAGTTACAGAGCAGAAATAAAAATAACTCTAGAATATCTCTAGAGACCAACGAACGATAATGGTATTTACCTAGTTGAATATTAATAGAAATTTCAGCGTCATCATCATCAACAGTATATATTTTTGACCCTATGTCACGATGAGTTTCGATTACCAAATATGAATCATCAGAATCTTCAGTGACAGAAATCTTTTATCTCATCAGTTATTTACAGAGTTATATGATCAGTTACAGAGCAGAAAAAAAAATATCTCTAAAATATCTCTAGAGACCAACGAACGATAATGGTATTTACCTAGTTGAATATTAATAGAAATTTCAGTGTCATCATTATCAACAGTATATATTTTTGACCCGAAGTCATGATGAGTTTCGATTACCAAATATGAATCCTCAGAATCTTCAGTGACATAAATCTTTTATCTGATCAGTTATTTAAAATATTTTTATATCAGTGTTGGTGAGATAAAGGCGAACGGTTTTTGTTGTTGTTGTTGTTGCATATCACTTTTGGTAATCGCAAGAAATTAGAACAACACTAGTATCGCCTGTACTCATTTACGCTTAAATAATACGACAACTCCTAAGCATCTGTATGCCACACCGATAGACTAAAAGTGTAGAACTTAACTCTTTAAACCCGATGCCACTTTTTTCTTCTAGCTCCTTTAAAGCCGGAGCCTTTTGTGAGAAATGGACTCTCCCAACCTGGGTGGTTATTTGCAACACTACCTCAACCCTGCTATAACCTTCACTTATGGCGCACTGAAATGGACTGCGGTTTGCACGGATAATTGGTCACCCCCTACTGCACTTATCTCCTAAGCGATCTCAGAATCTCACCTCCCCTCAAAAAAAGCCAACCGCCTCAGACCGACCTTCTTCGCTGTTAAAGGGAAATTTTTAGACCGCCCGCGACCTCCTCTCTCGGTGTCAGAGGGTTAAAATATATTTTCGGGAATGATACTTTATTTATGATAATGATAACCTCGCTTGGTTGGGTGCTGAGAAAGATACGGTACATTTAAAAATTTAAGGAGTGGAAATATTAATGCTTGAAGTTCGTAGAGCTTGAGAACCGCACAAGAGCAGGTAAATCTGTTTTTAAAAATTTTTACTGGCTTTTAAAATAAGTAAAAGACATACAAAAAAATTGATTAATGAAGTAATAATGGTTAAAAGACGCAGAAGATTTAAATAAAGTACGATAAAATATGAAATGAATTGCAACTAAAAAAGTCCTATTTATTTATTATAGGAAAATAAATTAATACGCTGAGATTTAAGAATGAGCTAGGCAGGCGAAGTATTTCTACGTCCATTTAAATACTTTTGTGTGTATTCAAATTATATTTAAAAGTAATTGATACATTTGAACAAAATTTTGTTTCGAACTCCAATAATTTCAAATCTATAGAGTAAGTTTCATC
Organism: Araneus ventricosus; assembly: GCA_013235015.1. Lineage (NCBI taxonomy): Eukaryota > Metazoa > Arthropoda > Arachnida > Araneae > Araneidae > Araneus > Araneus ventricosus. The sequence goes on from BGPR01005147.1 coordinate 45,557, forward strand.
CGTTATTCAGTGTCAAATCTTTTTATTGTTTCTGTATAAAATGGAGACTCATTTTAAACGTTATTTATATGCAACGCCAGCGAAAAAGTGCAAATATTTTTGCAATTAAATAAATTATTATATAAATATAGATCAATAATATTGTTGTAAGAAAAATTCGCATGAAACAACTAAAAAGTGATTTTCTATCCCTCTGTTTTAAGCAGTCTCGTCTATAGCCCTATGAAGAAGTAAGCATTAAGAAGTAAATATATGACTATAAATTTTAGATGTCCTTAACTTAGACTGTGTCCAAATAAATTCATTTAGAATATATGCAGTATAACTAGATTTAGTTTAGTAATATTAACGTCCCGTTTTGAAGCAACACGATGGCTATTTTGGGAAGTGCCTCATAATTTTGAACCGCGGTCAGATGACGAGGACGACACCTGAGCTGACACCCCATCTCCAAACTTCCGCACCATACCAACGGTGGGACGTTTGAACCCTACGTATGATTTAGCGTGCACCAGGCCCAATACAATAGAGATCTTCTGTGGAATTGGGTTTCGAACCCGGAACACTCCGGCCCCAAAATGGAGACCTCACCACTAGGCCACCACAGCATCCACAGTATAACTAGGAAACTAGTTTTAAATCTACTACAATCGATTTGTATTAAATCTATTCTCCATTTATTCATATATAAATCAAACTATAATTACATATTAAATGAAAAATTACAAGATTAAGTTTTTCGGTATCATTTTAGGAAAAAGCATATTGCTAGTTTAGCACAAAGCATGTTCCTGAAAGTGTTCCTATTTAGATCGCAACAAGTACGCATTCGTAACTCCGATCAATGCCTTCCATCTGCTTTTCCACACCAGTTTCCATTATTCAAGAGTTTTAAACACCTGTTTCTATTTCATATTAAACTCACTTATATTTCCAGACACGTAGCTTACTGAATTTTAACTGCATATCTAAAGGGGAATTTGGGAGATCTTTGAAGGGCTTGATTAACTCTCAGTAATTGCCAAGCTTTAAGGAGGGAATTATTTTAATGTATGGACTTTTCCTCGTCTCTTATGGTAGATTTAATAATAGGTTTTCGTTGTTTTAATTATAAGGTATTATGCCAAGCTTGTCAGAAGAATCTCCTTGCTGCGCTGAAATAATATTTCCACACTCGTACGCCCCCTTTTTAGTGTTTAATAAAATATGCAATATTGAAGCTTGTATATATTTTTCAGAATGGTCAAGACGACCAGCTGGCTTTCTTGACAATTTATCAAAAGTAATTTATATTGTGATAATTCATCTTGTGTGTGTACGTGAATGAAATCTAATAAAAAGATTTTTAAAAAATAAAGCCCTTTATTTTACAAATATTCTAGGAAAAGAAACGTAGCACAAGTATTTAAGGTATCCGACTGTGTTCGGAGACATTTTTTTGAAAAATAACTTATATGTATTCTTTTATGTTATTTTTCAACTGCATATGTTTTAAAACTACGAAAATATTGTAAAATTAGGCTTTCAAAATAATATTTTTTTAAAAAACTGAGAAATTTGTAGAAAAATGACTAAAACATTTGCCTTACGCTAACAGCCATAGACAAATTCATATTCTAAATATACATAAATCCTTGAAGGAGTACATTTTTATGAGAGTTATCTGTGTTATGCTGTAAAATATTTCTTGTACTTCAAAATAGTTTTGAGATATATCTGAACATAATTACTAAACTGGTAATTTTTCAAAAAAAATGCTTTTCGTTTATATTTAAGGACTTAAAATTAATACTTGATTTTAAAATTTATCTTAGTTTTTAAAGGAAAACATCAAGCATATTACAGAAAACAATCTCAGAAAATTCCATATCAATTCTTGAATAACTTTTTGAGAAATCATTGTTACGGTCGACAGTTTCCCTCAAAAATATCATTTCTCAGAAAACACATTTAAAGTTTTCAAGCAACATAAAATAATGCTTAGAGTTCGGTAATAAAACAGATGTAACTCCATTTGTAATTCATGTAGAGTAAAAAGTGAGACAGTTTTAGAACGCTGGTTACACAGGCTACAAAATTAAGTCATAAATAGTTTTTTTGATAATTTCATCAAAAACGGCGATTTTAAACTAGTCGGATACCTTAAACAGCACTTGTAAAAATTCACAGCAGAGATTACCAACAAATCTCAACAGCTTGCTTGCTGATCAAAATCCAACTGACTCCTCTTGGCTTGAGAGCTTGCTTTCATACATTTTCAACAGGAAGTGACGTCATAGCGTAGGAAGTGACGTAATCTCCAGAAAGTTCATGAAACCAATAGAAATAGGTTGACAGTTCAAGGTCTTTCTAGAAAATTACTTTTGTCGCCAAAGTTTTCAACTTTGTCGCCAAGTCGCCAAAATGGTCGCCAAATCTATCGCCAACTTTTTTACCAAGTCGCCAAGTTTGTCGCCAAGATTAGCAAATCAGGGAAACAACTTTACAGCTTTGTACCAATATCTTTGGTAACCAAACAAATCTATTCTTACGCTGTTTTTTGTAATATATCTAAGAATTCTATTTTGTGAACGTGAGGTAAAATATGTATCTGAAATTAAAAGTATGTGTGAAGATCAATATTGCTATATCATATTTACGATCGTTGACCTCTTTCGGTAAATATCCTTTTCTAGTCTAATTTTTAATTAAATGTTTAAATCTTAAATGATTTCAACCACTTTTTTCTTTAAAAATAAATTTGTGGCTATTTATGTCTATCTTTATGAATATTTTGGTCTGCACAAACTGAAAACAATATGAAAGAAAATGTCACATTTAAAAATAAACAGACTGTCTTGTTTATAAATGATGAAGCTTCATAATCTTAATTGTTTCTAAAGTTTTGATGGGAATGCAGATGTATGTAAACATGTAGAAATAAAAAAAATTGAGCGATATTTTCAGTTATTTGCTATCTATTTGATTTTAACCCTAATTGAAGGAGTAATTTTAATGATAGAATGACTTATAAAGCAAAGAAAGATATTAGCAATATAGATCGTCTGTAACGAAATACTGTACTATTGAAAAATATCTTTATGTTTCGAAAGTACTTCAAAAACAGATATTTTTCTGTGAGAAGGTATTAGTTCCAATATGGTGGAATTTCGAAGACACTGGGTGATTGAATTCCTTCTAAGAGATCATAACATTAAAGTGGATGTTTTTTGTTGTCAGTAGGATAAAATAAACGATAATACGTATCAAATAGACAAATCCTGTAGTGGTTAATGGTAAAAGTATTCTGACTTTTCATGGTACGGAGATGTTAACATTCAAGTTTGGTCCTTTTTAAAAAAATTACCGAATCATGAATGAGATATGTCCTATAATTTACGATATTTGTGATTGCTGCTATTTATTTCTTTCGTTGCGTAATTATTTGCAGTCTATGATATCACGTCTTTCTTATAACCGTCTTTCTCCAATACCAACAAGAATTTAAATTATCGTTAACAATTCCTGATTCCTGACAGGAGAATATAATGAAATTACATGGATAATGTCTCATTTATTTGTATGAAAAATATGTTTCATACAAATAAATGAGACCAGTTCAAGGTCTTTCTAGAAAATTCCTTTTGTCGCGAAAGTCGCGAACATTGTGACCAAGTCGCCAAAATGGTCGCTAAATCTTTCGCCAAGATCGCCAAATTGTTTGCCAAGTCGCCAAGTTTGTCGCCAAGATTAGCGCCTCAAGGAAACAAGCTTACAGCTTAGTACCAATATCTTTAGTAACCAAACAAATCTATTCTTAATCAATCCTCATTCCTCATTGGTCACCTACCCCACTCCCAGAAATAAAATTAGTTGACTTTTAAGTAATATATTTTTCTTTTCTAAATCTCCGAATTTTACATGAAAACGGAATCATTCCTTTAGAAGTAAAGTAGTTGAAGAAGAAACTGTAAATGGTAAATTTCTTTTCTAACAAATGAGAATAAGAAGGATAATCAAGATTAATCCCCTGATCATTTTTTTTTTCCTTCTCTCTTCCAAGCTGATGCCGGAAGAGACATCTTACATTATCCATAAGAAAAACTCTATAACTGAATAATCAAACTGAAGAGAGAGCTTACATTATCCATAAGAAAAAAAGCTCTACAACTGAATAATCAAACTGAAGTTATTAAGACTTAAAATAACGTTTAAGACTCCCTTTCCCTGCACTGCCGTTAAAAAGGGTCGAAGACTGTGCAGCAACTTGCGCCTGTTCCAGTCTGGACCATTCCCCGCTCCCTTCTGCTAACTGGGGGATTCGATGCCTGCGCTAACGACTATACATTGTCATTCATTGCAAATACCCATAATCGGATTAATTAAAATCGGTCCTCAAGAGCGCAGAATCCGAGCCCAGGGAATTGATTCAAAGTAGGGGGAGTCGCTAATTAGGCGGAGTCCGAGTGACTCACTTTACTCGCTGGGAATGGCAGGTAGAAAATATTGCGTAATTAAAAGTGTTATGAGACGGGACTTGGCTCGATTACGGCAACAAACGGGCTTCTCATCTTTCTCTGCTTTTCCTTTCGTTTTTGAAGAACTTCAAAAAGTCTTTGACGAAGGGCATTTTAAAGCGAATTCGGTAATTTAACTTAGTTATCATGAGCGCTATAGAATAAAACTAAAAAGCAGTTATAATTAACAAAATTTAACAAAGATATTAACTATAAATTTATTAGTTAAAACTCTTTGTATGATATAAAATGGCGCAACAAATAATATAAATATAAATTAAAAGGTAAAAAAAAGAAAAAGTATATATAAGAAACAGAAGATTTAAACAGAAAACGATAACAATACACCTTTTTGCGTGCTCACCGCAACAGCATCAAGTGATTGCATCGACAAAAATTACAACGATTAATATTTAAAACACATAAAATAGAATTTAGAATGTAAAAGAAATTATTCAAAATGGAAGGAATGAATATCCTTGACAGAAAATTTTGTCCATTTTAGAAGTCCTATATGGCGAGTGGTCTTCGAAAAAGTTCGTCATTCGTGTTCTTATTCTTTCCTTCCATTTTGAATAATTTCTTTTACATTCTAAATTCTATTTTATGTGTTTTAAATATTAATCGTTGTACTTTTTGTCGATGCAATCACTTGATGCTGTTGCGTTGAGCACGCAAAAAGGTGTATTGTTATCGTTTTTCGTTTAAATCTTCTGTTTCTTATATATACTTTTTCTCTTTTTACCTTTTAATTTACATTTCTATTATTTATAAATAGCCGTTTATTATTTCAAAAATATTTATTTTGGCTATATGCAGAAGAAAGTTGCTAAGTCGGACAAAAAAAATTGAAGGACTGCAAGTACCCAAAAAATCATCGGATTATCGAAATTTTTTTATTGGCTCATGTGATACAATGAATCATTCTGAATATGCCTGTAAATTTTGACAGCTGTATCTGCATTTTTTTATTAAGTTATTAGACAATTTTTGATTTATGACAGGAGAGTAAACGTTGCTCCCAAGCAATATTTTAAGATCGTTGCAGGTTCTGAAAAGCTCCGACTTCTTCAAAATGAAAATAAAATGCCTCTTAACAAGACAGCAGGAATGTTGGCCTTGTGTAAAGACTAGAGGAGGGTAGTTCAAACAAAAAGAAGGAAAATAATGTTGTACAGAAGAAACTAAAATTAGCTCGTAAACGCAAAGAGAAATTAATTCGTTAGAAAGAGGAAAATAAAGGTGTATATATTCTTATACCTGTTGTAAATTTATGCTAGTAGCATAACTTTGCATGGAATCAGCTCTGAAAAAAGTATTTATTTTTTCAAAAATGCTTAAGAATAAATTTTATGAAATATTGATGTTTCCTTCGTTTTCCTTTTATATATGAAATATACAATAATAATATTTGATTGCCAAAAATTCTTGCAAATTTTCATGGTAAGCAGTTTAAAATAAGTAAATTAACATATTGTAAAAGTTACAAGCTATTCTCAGGATTTTATATCATGTTATTGAAGGAATTAAAACTTTAAATTGATATTTTTCCATGTTGTATTTTTGTTCATATATTGTTTTTCGAAATTCTAAGGCTTTTCTAATCATTGAAGGAGAGGTGTGAAAGTTTTTATGCATGTTCTGAAATATAAGTTTTGTGGAATTTAGTATGGAATTAGCTCTAAGATGCGTAGTAATTTTTTTCAAAAATATCAAAATAAAAATTAATGAAATTTTGAGAATTTTTTGTGTGTTTAACAATTAAAAAATAATAATAAATTAAATATCAGCAGTAGACCGATATCCATACCAAGATTTATGTAGCATATTATGAGGTACATGGAAAGAAATTTGCAAAAAATATGCATATTTAAAAAACGTTAGGATTTAAAAGGTTAATTTTTTTAAAAAAATTTATTTTACAAATATTTTTCAATAAATTCAAACTTTTTGTGTGGGATTGTCATAGAGTATTAGCTTATGTAAAATAAAATTAAAATCTAATTCCAAATATTAAAAATTAATGATATTGTTTAGATGGCACTGTGTTGCCTTCAATCAGATACATTCATTCACATAACGCGCGAAATGTGCGCCTCAAAGCACAGAACATCAAAAAATAAATGCTATAGCTGTAATCAGGTCAGTATTTAAAATAGAAGGCATAAGAGTTAAAACAACTTGTTACAGAGCAAACTTGAAAACTGTTTTGCAAATCATTAAAATTGACTGTTCATCACAAAAATAAGAATGAACCGAACTTGTGCATAAATACTTCATGATAAATATTACATAGTAGATTCGAAACATCTTTTTTCCAATACATAAGAGAGTAGGGAACATAATATAACTTGTCAATTTGACTATACAGTTTTTTTTATTCGAAATTTTTCTTCAGGTGGCTAGAATAGGATTTAAGAACGTTGAAAACATAACAATTAAATATTAATCAAAATATTTTAAATTCATACATTTTAAAATTTTTTAACATGAAAAAGAATATTTATTTTAGATGATTCCTTGTGTCAAAAATACTAACATAATTCCAAAATCATTCTTATTTATTCATCTAAAAAGCTAATAAATTAGAAAATTATCTTTTACATGCTTATGAAATAACATCCTAAATGTAAATGAAGATAATTGGCATTTTTTTTGTTTGTTTATAGACTTAGCTTTCAGGAAATTTCTGTATTCAGCTGAAAAACATTTTAAAAACTTGAAAAATAAAAATATATAGATTTAAGGTGAAATGCGATGTTTATAATTATGCAAAAGATATAAAACTAATTAATTAAATAATAGGAGTAATGAGATAAATTTTGCACATTTATCAAAATTGAACAAATTACCATTTTTTCTTAATGAGCCTAAATTGTGAAAAGCAAATTAAATCGAGAAGAGGTAATTTCTTGAACTTCCAAATTTCGGCTATCTGTATTATTAAATGCAAATCAGGCAATTAATTTATCATTTCAGTTCTAACATTAAATACGAGTTAATTAATGATATATGCATTTAATTCTCTCATTGCCTAAATTGTTATTTAATGCGTTGAATGTATTTTTCTGAATCAGAATATGTTTAATGCGAAATTAATACCATTCTAAATCCAGAAATGTTTCTCTGTAGGAAATAACTGCATTATAATGCCCACAAAAGAAAACTCAATTTCTTTGCTCTTTTGAAATCTGAAAACACAAACAAGGGGAAAAACATATCTATTTCATATTTAAAGGCACTATTTCCCGATCTGAAATATAGTTTTTCTAGGAAACAACGCTGAGGCGCTGGGTTGTTTATCTAAGGAAAAGGAAGAGATAGCTAGAAATTGCCCCGATGTGAGCATGAGGGTTGTCCTGAAGGATGTTATATAATATCCTCAGGACAGATTACAGCTTGCTCTCTAGGCCTGAATGTGGCCCTAGGGGACGAGTACTTCCCCCATTTTTTCTTTCTTCTTTGTTCTTTACGACCAGTATACTAGGACCTTATATGATTTTAATATCAGTTTCCTGGTCTCCGTAGTATTCTGGATAGTTGCTGTATTTCCTTGTTTATTTCCAATTGAATTACTTGATGTCTGCTGTTTCCTTTTTTACTATTTTTTCTCTCATTTAGCGTACGAGTGTGCGGATTAATTATTTACTTTTGGAGTTGTTTACAGCTCAGTGTCTTGTCCATACTGCCTGGAAATTCCTGCTGCACGTGGAAAAATGTGATTCGTGGTTTTTACACGAAGTGATAAAAAGCCATCTTTTATAAAAGATGCATTTGTTTTATGCCGTTGAAAGAATTCTACCGCTATCTCAATTTACGAAAAAGGTTTGTTTTATTGCATCGTTTACATGATATCACTGTTTTTTCCTTCTCTTTGTAGAAGTCAGGCACCAGAAAAAATTGTAGCATCCATCAAAAGTTTACGCATGCAGTTTATTGGTGACAGAACTATAAATTTTCTAGAAATTGAATTTTGATGTAATAAAATAAAAAATATATAAATATATGATCTCCAAAGCTTTTAAAAAATAAGGGCATTTTAAATATTTTGATTTATTTCATATCGTAAATTGTATTAAAAATTATTTAAACAAACCTTTTGCAAAGTTTTCCGAATATGTGTAGAGCATTCAAGATTTTATAAAGATATTTGTACAACTAAAATGTGTAAACATTATCTAGAGATGCTGAATTCACGTATAATAACAGCCCATAAATAACTAGAAAATTTTAACATTTTCAAACTTAAAAATATTGCTTATTTTGAATTCCTTCAGTTAATAATTATTATAAAAAATAAGTTCAAAGCAACATTTGTGCAGAAACTTATTTTTTAAAAAGTATAATAAAATATAAACATTCACTCCTTATTATTATGACATCTGGAATTCATAACCTGATTGGTATTATGTTGTGTTTTTCTGATATGTGATTAATCATACTAATATAATTTTAGATTCTTAACTAAATTTAATACATAACATTTCATATCACACTTGATAATGACATAAAATTATGGATTTTTTGAAACAAAGAGAATTATAATAATTTAAGCGCCAATTTCACTGCAAAATTTTCAAGAATACTATAAAATGCATTACGTTCAAAATAATGATTCGTCAATAATCTTAGCAAATGAAAGGATCTTCTGAAAAATCATCATTAGATGAAGTTTACAAGTATTATTCTTTACGTGCATTTTTTCCACCAACTTATTCCTTATTCAAAGAATTCATCTTTTGTATTGTAAAACACTAATTTGGCTTAGACATTAATTATAAATGTTTATTAATATTTTTCTCTTTTTTCTTGAAGTGTAATCGTACCTTTTTCATCGTTCATTTCCAATTAAACTCTGTTTCTGAAAGAAATCTTCAATTAATTCTCATCTGGAGAACTTAAATAAAATTTTCTGTATCTAATATGCAGCTAGAAAGTCAGCAGGAGTACCAATTGGTAAGCATGAAAGAATGCATATTCGTGGAGAGATGGAAGATATACAGAACTGCTGAAGTAGCTTCCAATTTAACTTTGTTTCTGAAAGAAATCTTCAATTAATTTTCATCTGGAGAACTAATTAAATAAAATTTTCTGTATCTAATATGCAGCTAGAAAGTCAGCAGGAGTACCAATTGGTAAGCATGAAAGAATGCATATTCGTGGAAAGATGGAAGATATACAGAACTGCTAAAGAAGAAGACTTATATATACAAATCTAAAATTTAAAGCAGAGATGCCTTTCTGGTAGTCTTTTCCAGTTAAATGAGCATTCATTTGTGTTTACTCAAAAGGTAAACGGGTTAAACCTACACGTACATACAGCTTCGATGTTTAGAAATTTATAGGAGGGTTTAATGAAGATTTGTTATCAGGTTAGAATTTATGACTTCGCTTTTGTAACCAGATATGCAGAAAATTACTTAACACATGTCAACAATTTTGAACGAATGACGCCATTTCTTTGAAAGAACTGTTTTTTATTTCTGATGAAAGTTTGGACTTCTTATTCTGTAAATTGCTGAAAGTAACTGTTTCTTTGAAATTTCATTTTCTGAACTGATCAACAGAAATCAAAAGAAATTTATAACCTCTCTATATTTCTGAAATTCATATTCACATCTTCTGCTTCGTGTCTGTTCATACTAATATAAATGTCACTGTTTCAAGTTATCTAAAATGACTGCGTCTAACAACCTTTGGGATTGGTGGAGAGTACGAAGTTCTGAAAGGCCGAATAATCTCGAATGCCGTAAAATATTTCGCAAAACATTCTTTTTTCCAACCTGGAGCTCTGAAACCTGCAAAACACCCTGATGTTTTATTAAATAACAAAACATGTCAAACCAGAGCATAAGAGGTCCTGCCTTTTTTCTGAGAATGACAATTCACTTCAGTAGTAGAAATGTAAAATATTTACAACCATAAATATTTAAATTTGAAATAACACAATAACAAATGCTTAGAAATAGATTGACTTTTCCCTTATTTTTATCTTCTAAAGTCACGCAAATAGAAAGATTTTACGCCTAGTTAAAAAATGCGAAGAAAGATAATTTTCTAGTTGATTGCTCTATGTCAGCATGTTTTGAAGAAGCTACACCACCATATATTCCCCGAAATCTTCCATTCTAACTCAGCTGAATCAAAAATACTCACAACACGTCATTCCATTAAATCCTTGATCCTACTGAGACATCAAAACAGTCGCTCAGGAAAACAATCAAGATCGCAGACGGGGGTAGCTTCCCCATGTCAGAATGTCATGTTTCGCAAAATTTACTGGTTAGCGGAAAAGGCTAAGTTCCCACCGCTGTGTCGGATTAGACGTAGCCCTACTCATAATCCCCCATCTCGCATGCGTCTTGAATTATTTAGAAGTGACGAAAAATCCCTTAACTAATTAAACACGTTTAAGACCTATGATGGTTCGGCTTGGTCGCTTTAAAGATGAAATATCTCAAGACAGTATATTTACATTTGACCTGAAGCTTATGAGGAAAAGTGGTGTGTGGCCCCATTGCTTTTCTTGCACTCTTCTGTGAAGGTCTTTTTGACTGCAAAAAATGAAATTTAATTCAAGTCTTTTGTGAGAGAGATTAAATTATACTTAAATATTTTATTACAGACGCTAAGTCTTTAAACTGCACAAAATTCTGTTGTATCATTTTATTTTTTTGTAGCGCTACGTTTAAATTTCACTAAGCTGTCTGGAAGGTTTTGTTAAATTAAAATGATACATCTTAGATTATTTTTGTCTCAAATTCCCTTCTTTGAATGTAATCTGTGAAATCTTTAATTGCATTTTTGTGCTAGAATCTCTTTGTTTGCCTTTTGATTGGTTCTAAATGCTAAAATAATAAAATGCCGAGAATTAGATATTAACTTTATCACATTGTAAAAATCATGTGTGGTATGCTTTATACCAAAACAATTACCTTACAAAAGATAAAATTAATTTAAATAAATTAAAAAATAATTTTTAGAAATTTGTGTTTTTAAACTCTAAATATGTCTCCGTTGCCTAATAATATACATATATATATTTTGTTATATAAATGTTTGTATTTTGCTATATTTATGTCGCTAAAAATAAATGCGGTTAGGTCTAAATACGTAGCCATTTTTACTTTCTCGTAAACGAAGTACACAAAGAGAAAGTATTATAATAGTCAAAAAATTCGAACTCGAGATTTTGACCAATCTCCACGTTTCAAACCTCCCTGAGTCCGAAAAACACAATTTTGAAATTATGTTGGTCTGTGTGTCTGTGAACACAATAACTCGAACACTATTAGAGCTACGGGAATGAAATTTGATATGTGGTCTTTACACATAAATTATAGGTTTATGTCAAATTTTGGACAAACTCAGTCCACGGGAAGACTGTCTGTCCGTCGTATGTCCGTGTCAATGTGGACGCGAAAACTCTCAAATTTGAATAGCTAGGTGGATAAAATGTGGTACACATATTTATCATCAGGAATGTAGGTTTTTATCAAATTTTGGACCAAATCCGTTAAAGGGTTGACTGTCTGTCGGTCTGTATAATCGCATACTTTTGAAGGTAATAACTTCTTTAAAAACTTAGTTAGATAAATGAAATTTTGTTTGTGGCATTCTAACATTTATAGTAGATTTGTGTTAAATTTTTGTTTAGACGTTCAAATTGTTCAGACGTTCATTCAAATTTTTGTTCAGACAAAAGACGTTCAAATTGCATATTCGGTTGCAATTGCTATTGCGTATTGGCGACAGTAAACTGCCGCCAAGCGGTTGTTGTTACAGCGCAGTCTACGAAGGAAATAGTAGCGAGCGGCAAACGCGATTTTTGGAAAATATGGCAACCCCCCTAAATTGAAATTTCATTTTGATCTCCTCCAGATGGACGAGATGAAACCAGAGGCGTGGTGAAATTTTGTGTGTTATCTATAATAAAATGTGTTACTCAAATACGTTAAATAAAATCATATTAGTTGTGGTACCCTCAGCGCGCCAAAGACACTTGTTCTTTTGCAAAATAACAAATTTTTGAATACATGAATTTTATGTTTCATTGTAAATCAATTTTTTTATAATTTTTTTTCAAAATACCCAGGTATTGGGTAAATACACGGGTTATATACCCAAAATATATTTACCTCGCCGCTGGGTATTGACCCACCCCATATTAATGTAGTATGCGAAAAAGTTTCATGGATTCCACTCCCGTTGGTTTCAGATGAACATTTTATACATTTTAATTCACACAAATTTTATAAATATTGATTCACAGAAATAGCATAGGAACATGAATTGTATTGTATTTCCTGTTTGAACTAATGCATTAATTTCTATATATAAAATAATGTCTCAATATTCACTAAAAATAAACTTTTTAATTGTATCTTTCTTATCTCATGATTTAAAATTTAATTTTTGAAAAAGTGAGACAAAAATTATTGAGCAGTTTTTGCTATTTTATAAAATATATTGCCTAAAAATTCAGAAAGCTCTCTTTTCAATTATATAAATTTAGTTGTCATGCAAGATTTCAGCTTGTATGAACAACTAGCATTCTTTGGCGATCCGCCGGTTCGACGGGATTATTGGTGGTGAAAATTCTCAATTCAATCTTTTGAAATCCGTTATCCTATAACTTTTTTTTCGATCTCTATCTCTTATATTTCGATCTAATTCTTTCATATTCTATAGCTTTCCGTGTTGTTCTTATGTTTGTTCTTGTACAGTGAGTGCGATT
>BGPR01005147.1:65653-84312 GCA_013235015.1 Araneus ventricosus
TAATAGTAACGATTCATAAGAGACATATCATAAACGTTGGATAGATTTCTTTCTTAAATGAGAGGATTTATTAATTGTTTGATATTTTTGATAGTAACGATTCATAAAAGACATATCATGAAGGCTGGATAAATTTACTTTTTAAATGGGAGATTTCTTTAATTTTTTTGATATTTTTAATAGTAACGATTCATAAGAGACATATCATAATCGTTGGGTAGATTTCTTTCTTAAATGAGAGGATTCATTAATTGTTTGATTTTATTAATAGTAGCGATTCATAAGAGACATATCATGAACTATGTATAAATTTCTTTCTGAAATGAGAAGATTCATTAATTGTTTGATTTTATTAATAGTAACGATTCATAAGAGACATATCATGAACTATGGATAAATTTATTTCTTTAATGAGAGCATTCATTAATTCTTTGACATTTCTTAATAGTAACGATTAATAAAACACCTATCATGAACTATGGATAATTTTTTTCTTAAATGAGAGGATTCATTAATTGTTTGATATTTTTAATAGTAACGATTCATAAGAGGCATATCATAAGTTGCATGATTAGTCGCTTTAGCGTTTACAAAAAACTATTAACTTCTAGCTGTCATCCTAATTTCGATAGTAACTTCTAAATATTAACTTATTAACGTATCTATTAATGGAAAAACGTTAAAATTTCAATCATATGTTTACATAGACAATATTTTATTAACTCTCTGAGTTTCTGAAGTCTGATTAAAATATAAGATAAAAACCAGATATTTGTTCAGTATTTATAGCATTTTTTTTAAGCTGTGATAAATTTATTTTTTAAATGGGAGGTTTCATTAATTGTTTGATATTTTTAATAGTAACGATTCATAAGAGACATATCATAAACGTTGGGTAGATTTCTTTCTTAAATGAGAGGATTCATTAATTGTCTGATTTTATTAATAGTAGCGATTCATAAGAGACATATCATGAACTATGTATAAATTTCTTTCTTAAATGAGAGGATTCATTAATTGTTTGATTTTATTAATAGTAACGATTCATAAGAGACATATCATGAACTATGGATAAATTTATTTCTTTAATGAGAGGATTCATTAATTCTTTGACATTTCTTAATAGTAACGATTAATAAAACACCTATCATGAACTATGGATAAATTTCTTTCTTAAATGAGAGGATTCATTAATTGTTTGATATTTTTTAATAGTAACGATTCATAAGAGACATATCATAAGTTGCATGATTAGTCGCTTTAGCGTTTACAAAAAACTATTAACTTCTAGCTGTGATCCTAATTTCGATAGTAACTTCTAAATATTAACTTATTAACGTATCTATTAATAGAAAAACGTTAAAATTTTAATCATATGTTTACATAGACAATATTTTATTAACTCTCTGAGTTTCTGAAGTCTGATTAAAATATAAGATAAAAACCAGATATTTGTTCAGTATTTATAGCATTTTTTTCTCTTGTTAAATATTCGATAAAATTATACTTATGTACACGATTTTTACCAAGGCATCTTATTTTCAATATAATAAAATTATTGTAAGCCTATTATAATTTCAGGTTACCTTGTTTCACTAGACTAGGCAATATATGGTATTTTTTTAGTTGCTAATTTCAAATTACACTTTTGGTTTTATGACTAAACAATGATGGATTTAACTTTCTAAAAACTGCGGTTTCTAATTACCAAAATAATTTTATCTTTCAATAACATTAAAAGATTAATATAACATTGTACATAACAATATTTTAAGAATTGTATTTCAACTAAGTGCTGTTCACAGGAAATTTTAAAAAAATAAATTGACGACAGGTGAAATTTTAGTTCTTCGATATGAATATGAGACAAATGTTATTTATTGTCATACAGAAAATATTCTTTTGTGTAAATTCAAATGAAATATTTTCTCTAAATATCTTACCAGGTATTGACAAGCAAACATTAGTTATTCGAATTTATTTAATGTATTTTAATGAAAACATTATTTTAAAGTCTTGTACTCATTTGCAAATGAAGAATTTTTTGAATTATTAAATTTTCTTTACCAAAATTTCGGAAAGTGTTTTTCCGAAAAGGCATTCATATCTTAAATAAAAAGTGCCCTTCCTCTCTATGAAAAAATCTACATTTGTCTTCAAAAGATTTTTTGGGACATATTATCAGAAAATCTATAAGCCATCTTCTACATTTGTAAATTTCACATCTACAGAAAAATATGATTACGTTACAGTATAATAAAACCTCAATTAACCGTCAGTTTCCGTTATACGACATCGTCCAAAATATCTAAGCCATCATTTTTGTACATCATGATTTTTATATTGAAGTTTATAATGATCGTTTTGTAAAATTAAACACAATATGTATGTATCATTCACTTTTAAAGGATTTTATTTTTACTTTCTGCCAATCAAGCAGTGAAATTACTTTACTTTACTTACGTAGTAAGAGATTTCAGTAATCCATCCATTCAAATATCCGCCACAGCCTTGTGTTGGACAGCGATGATTAATCTAAATTTTACTGTATTTCTTTAAAGAAAGCGTAAATATTGGTTTATTTTGAAATCGTCTGTTTAAAGAGTTTAAGTAGTAACATTTTAAATGTTATACTAGGAAAACATTATTTCTTTTACAAATTTCAATGAAAATATTAAGTTAAAAAATTAACTGAATTTCAACCCTTCAGAGAAACTAGCTGCATGATCCAGCGTTGCACGGGCTATCTCGAATAATGCGTCATTTCCTGTTGGAGAGAAGAAGTGAGGTCATGTGTCACAAACGCTTATATAAACCAGAGTTGCTAGGGATACATATTTTTTCATATTCCAGCGTCCAGTTTATAAACACCTGAAGCAAGATGCACTACATACATGAAATCTCAAAGTTAAATCTCACGGAAAAAACATTTTTAGTAAAAACCATATTTGAACGTTATTGATTTCTCTGTTTCTTTGCATCAATTACCAAAACCATCACACAATACCATCCATATTGCATTGTTGAGGGATCCATATTGTATTGTTGCTACTTTTAAAAATGAAAGAGTAACACGCAATTAAATATTTGTTTAAACAATAAAAACGATTTGAATCGAGCTGCAACAATGAAAAATATTGCTGTAAATTAGTTTTCAATTAATATCTTTTTCACTAATTAAAATTTCGGAATTTAAATGGCCAAAATGGATTTCTTGGATTATTCCCCATCTTTTGCTTCTCCGTTCAGCGGTGAGTGAGAAGATTGCCTCCCATACATACATACGCGACGAATTTTAATAGTGTAGATAATTGCTAGACACATTCCCAAACTACTGATAAATGCAATACTTGGATAAGAATTGCATTTAATTCCAGAAAATATATTAATATTTTTTTTTTTCAAACTTTCTTTTATCTTGTCTTATCAGAACACATAGTGCCAACGGATATGACTGCTTCGGTATTTAAGAAGCGCTTACTTATTCTTAAATCCTTTACACAAGTAAGACGCTGCCATTTCGACAAAAAGCTGAGGAGAAACATCATTTAAATAATCCGATAGCCTTTTCTGCAGAAAAATATAATTGCGTAACGGTACACCAGTGAAAATAAAAAAAAAAAACGAGGGGAAAAAACGAATTTCTCTGCTGGAAAACTTTACTCAATTTGCGTAATCCCACTGGAGAACCGAGGTCTTCCCAAATAGAAATCATCAAGCATCATTTTGACTTAATCCACTAGCGCCCTCTGCCGGCACAAGATGCTCTCTCGCGCTTATAAGAGGAGCGACTCATGGGAGGCGAAATGCAATTTTAATGTAAGCTTTCTTTAGCAAGAAACCTATTAATAAAATAATGAATTCGCATTTCTTTTAATCAGCTACGTCATTTTCGGAGTAATTTAAAAATTCCCCCCTTCGCATATGCAGCGCGTCGCGATTACAATTTTGCGCAAAAGTCAAGGAAAATTTGTTTTTCGTGGATCGGCGTCTGCTGGGGATGCGGGTAAGCAATGCTTTCCAGATGAACGCAATTTCAAAATGGAATTTTCAAGCAGATTCTTTCCCCTAAATTGTTAAGAGGGGGTATCTTTGTGTAAGGGTTATATAAGAGGGAAGTATTAAAGGGATTAGTTGAGACCACAATGGGTTTTGCTTTAAAGGAGAGGTGTAAAAAGCGTTGCCCATTTGATATACTTAATGTATTATAGATCCTTTGTAAAATATGAAAATGTAACAATTATTGTATACTTTGCCTACAGAAAATGGTTGTAATAATTAAAAAGCATAAAATTATCTCTTAACAAGATCACCAGGAATGCACACAGAGTGCCTTTTTGTGTGAATAATATAATTATACATTTAAGACTTCTTAATACATTGTTACTCTTCTCAAGCGAGTTCACTTTTACTACTCTTGTTGATTTATTTTAACATCTAAGCAGCTTAATGCTTAAAGACATTAGACACTTAATCACAGGGAAAGATAGTCAAAGTTTCCTGAATGAATATTTAAAATATTTATTATGTCTTTACTATGATAAGAAGATGCAAAAAATTGCTATTCAGATGATAATCAATGCATCGTAGATGCTGTAAAATATGAAAGTGTATCATTTATATTATATGTTACTTAAAGTAGAAGGTGGAGCTAATTAAAAAGTTGCAGCTCATCTAGTAATAAGATGGCTGCCATGGCACAGGGCAGGTCTTTAGAAAAGTTACCTAATTTTAAATTTAAGGCTGAGATGCTAGTTGATTGTTCTTGCTAGTTGATTGCTGCCATTTCTTGTACTACTTTTTTTATTTAACTTCTGGAAGCTTACTGCCTAATAAGAAACAACATTTAATAAGAAGATTCCAAATGCCAACTTTTCCTGACTGAATAGTTAAAGAATTTTACACTTTCTCACTATAAGCTGAAACGTAAAGAATATTTGTTTATTTGATACTTAAGGGATGGAAAATGGCCAAAGAATCAATTTTTATTTTATTGGCTTATTTTGTTGATCTTATCTTTCTACTTAATGTATGAAAATTTGAAATTTGTACGTTTAATATTATAGAAGATATAGTTTTTTATTCACGATGATCAATGATAATTATGCGCAAATGACAACTTGAACTAGCTTTTCCTCCATGTCGGTCTTTTCTTCACTTTCATGTTTTCAAAATGCTAAGGCTTTTTCCTGTTTTAAATACAGCTTTCAAAGTTTTTGTACTTGATTATCGTTGTGCATATGATAAATCTGGGCATGCAATAAGCATTCAGTTGCTTAGTTTTTTTTATATACAACATATAAATTGAGTAGTGCTAAATTTCCTCAGTTTCAACCACATAAAACAGTAAAAAATCTATATTTAAGCGAATATTAAATGCACTTTAAAATCCATGCACAGTTTTATGTAATATATTTCAGTGAATTTCAAATAAAATTTGAAACAAAAGAGAGAAAATTTTTTAAAAAATTTGAATTTCAAGTTAACAAGCAGATCAAAATGAATTTTTTTTCCCTTTAAGGTGACATTATTTGATTGTTAAGTTTTAATAGTGTGAAAACTTTTTCAATAATACTTGAAATAAAAAAAATTCTGAAGGAAATATGTCCCCTTAACTCTTTAATCCCGATTCGACCTTTTTCTTCTACTACCATTAAAACCGATAATTTTTGGGAGGAAGCGACATGAATTGGACTCTCTTAACCTGGGTGGTCATTTATCCCACCCCCCTTCCATAACCTTCCCTTAAATCGCGCGGTTAAATGGGCTGTGGTTGGCAAGGATAATTGGACCCCCTACCACGCTTATCTCCTAAGCGATCTCAGAACCTCACCTCGCCTCAAAAGAAGCCAACCGCCTCAGACATGCCTTCGCCGCTGTTAAGGGGAAATTTTTATACTTCCCGGGAAAGCCTCGCTCAATGCGAGAGGGTTAATGGATCATGGACTCATAAAAATGGGAGTATTATAGTTAATGCATATTTTTCTACTGTGAGACTGTTATGATAGTTAGAAAGAAGCAGTTTATCTTGAAATGATATAAGCAAAAATGCCTATCTTTAGAAAGTGGAGCATTATCAAGTTTTCAATCTTATTACAATTTATCGAGAAGTTTAATTTCGTTTATATAGTTATTCTGATTTCATTAATTTGGGGATTGAATTCCTTACCATTAAATGCTTATAAACCTTTAAGAAATACTCATCATCAAACAAATTTTCCTAAATAAGTCATTTAAATAGTTAAAGAAAGTATCAATTTAACTTGTTTGTTTCTGATGTAATGCTAAACCGGATATCAAGAAACTGTGGTAGCATCTCTCATCCTAACCACATAAATGTTTGAACCATGCAACTCATCCGTTGAACTGGCGGTTTGTTAATATCACAACTAGACGAGTTCTATCAAAATGAATTTTGTTTAAGTTTTAAGAAAATGTCATACTAAAATTTATACTTTAATTTCCGCATTCTCTACGAAACGTTATATATCTCCAAATATGCCTTTGAAAATTGATTCCACAAAGATCCCATTATAAGCATTCTATTAACTCCAAATGTTACAGCTAAAATTTGCAAATTTATTGTAGGCTTTTTCATTTACCGTAAAGGTTGGTTATATTATAGTATTTTACATTTCAAATTTGTAAAGATTTTTTTAAATGAATAGCAGTTTTATTTCATATAAATACATCCAGAAGACATATAAACGGAGCTTTTTGGATTAGCAGTAATTATAACAAGCCTTAACTTTTTCTGTATTCTTTATGTTACATTAACAAAATTTTTTCTTGTTTTACGTAACATTTATGTAGATACTAGTTTCTGCAATCTGTGTTTTTTTTATCTTCAGAAAATTCTTTAGCAGAAGTTAATATTTCAGAAGTCTTGGTTATTTGTTAATTAATTCTTCTGTCTGATGGGCCTTTAAATATGTGTAAAAATGCTGCAGAAGATGACCTGCTAGCGAAATTTCTATTTAGGATAAAAAGATTGAAAATTCGAATCTAAATTACATTCCAGATCCGTCGTGTATGAGAGGAAATTATGCCCCATCTATAGAGATAAAATACTCCTGGATGTGGTAAAACGCATTTTACGATAAAATAAATCGTATACTTTTTTGTCATTTTACTGTCGCTTTAAAACTGTAATGTCACCTCTTGTAACCCGTACCATAGATAAATTTTATATGCAAATCACAAATTTCTTATTTTAACATCTTTGCCATAAAAGTGAATTGTAGTATCCAGGGACAAATGATTACCTCAAATTTGATTTCATTTTCTAAAATAGCTAAATACGATTACTTCTATTATCAGGTGTGTGTGAGAAATGAATAAAATTATGTCTAGATCTCTTATATATTTATTTAGAAATGGTATATGTAACCTTTTAGTGAATACTAAATAAAAAATAGGAATATTAAATTGAATCCTTCACGCGTTTCATATGTACTAAATTGCTAAATATCATCCCCATTTAAAAGAATTTTGTTTCAGAAAGCAAAGAATTCTCATTTAACTCAATGCGGTTGTTCTTTTATAATATAACCACTAAGTATATCTATCTATCCATATTTATTTTTAGCTTTTTAAGGTACCGATATGCGATACCCATGACAATATTAAATATATCCTGTTATATTCTTGTCGTGGTCAGAAGATCCCGACATTTCCGCCTTTAATACATTTTTGGAAACACTTGAATCTCTAATATACTTATTATCAATATATTTAATTGTACAAAAATGAAATTACAGAAGAACCAAAATTTGTGGACAATAGTAATAACAATATACCTTTAGCGCGCAACGCAGCAGTATCCAGCGATTGCATTAACAATATCGTCTATATTCAACTAACCAATTAAGATAGAATCAAATAACGAATATCATGTTTCAATAACAAATTATAACAAATTAAGATTAAAAAAATAAAATGGAAAAAAATGAAAGAGAACACGGATGTCAAAGTGCCACTCGCCATCGGAGTTCTAAAATGGATAAATTTTCTGTCTAGGGAATGATTTAATAGTCAAATAATATTCATAATATATAGACAATAGACATAGAATATAGACAATATTGTTAATGCAATCACTGGATACTGCTGCGTTGCGCGCTAAAGGTATATTGTTATTACTGTTGTTACTTCTTCTGGTTCGTCTGTAATTTCTTTTTTGTATGATTAAATATTTTTCTTTTGTATTTTATTGGAAGTTGCTGCAGTTGTGCACCATTCTATTTAATGCAAAGTTTAATTTTTAATATCTCATGTTAATTTATTTCACTTGTATTTTTTATCAATATATTTTATTTGCTAATCCTGCTGAAGCACTATTCTTAATATAACTAATCCTAAAAGAGATCCCTAATGATTTTACTACGGCACAATGCTCCATAGACATCCAACAGCTTTAGAGATACCGAGATCACTAATACAGTCAATCTATAGTTGATAACAGACCGTATTCCTCCTGCATAATTTATCGATTGTGACTAGCTCTATTATTGATACTTTGATCATTAGTGCAGATAATCAGCAGTTGCTAATTCTATTATTAATGCACCTCATAGTTGTAAGAAATAGTTTACCAAACAGAAATTATTATTTAAGATTTTTTTCGTTGAATAAGAAATAATTATTAAATCAAACAATTGTTAAGAACAAGCAAAAACGAACCCAATTTTTTTTTTAAATTTGATGCATGAAATAGAAATTGAATTTTGGAAAATCTTATTCTACATTCAATACTAAACAAATAAGTCAAAGTTTATTCAATTTTTAAGACCGAATTTGAAACTAAATTAAGCACCTCAAAACCAATAAAATAAAAGAATTTTTCTTAAAAAAATGACGAACGCTCATTTTTCAAAAAGTAATTTCAATTTTAGCTTCTTCTTTAGTTTTTATTCCAGCGAATTCTAGCTAACTTACGGGCCCATTCAGTAACCTGACAAATAATTGCGCAACCGAATCTGATATATTTAAGAAATATTCCCCAGCATTAATTAAGGCCGAAAGTAAGAAGGTTTTAATTCCGAAACTTATTTTTAGTTCACGTTTGTCAGTTTCAAATCAAATCAAATAAACAGCGAAATAAAGGTTTAAAAAATATAGCAAATCAGAATACAGTGTCGTATCCAATCGGTTTTGAAAATCAAATTACAGCCACAAAAAGAAAGCCTTAGAAAATCCGAAGAAAAGAGCTTCGGATATTTTTTTACCGAGCTGAGCAAAATCATTTTTCGAGGAAATGCTTTCCAAAGAAATTGACAAAGCCTGCTAAAATAGATTTGGAATATTTTGTAAAAGAACGAAACCCCGAATATGTTGTTTTTGTTAATTTCTTCCATAAAATGTAATAAACATTTTCCTTCGGAGACAGCAGAAATCTCAAATATTTAATAGACATTTTTTTCCTTTTTCCCCTTTGCTTCCCCTCCAACTGATGAACATTTGATATTTCCGCTTTTAATATTTCATTGTTTGGAGACAAAAAATATTTTGCTTGTGGTATTAAATTATTTTTATTGGCTGCTGATACCGCATTCGCGTTCGAGCTTTTAGTTACGGATAAAAGAAAAGGTAAAGCAAGGAAATGGAATACGTTGAATTAAATATATCGACGTAGATATGGAGCAGTTTATTTAATTAGTCGTTGCTTCAATATTAAATTTTTGATGCTTTTAAAATGCGAATGTAGCAATTCATAATTTATCAACATGGATCACACTATGAATATCAGATGCATGAAATCAGATTTTAATATTAATGCGTAATTTGTCTACATATGAATTTTCATGAAATTGCATTGCAGAATATGTCTTTTTAATAATAACTTAATAATAACGATTAAATTCGAATTCATACTATTAGAAAGTGAATGGATTTTGGTAAATTTAATGATAAAATTAGATACATTTTAAGTAAAAATTCCATTTAATTAAGATGCAAATTTCAGTAAATAATGCATTAATTATGCCAATCGCAAATTCACAGAGCGCATTCTATAATTTATTTACTCTATAATTTATTTCATTTTAGTATAAATTTAGTTAAAATTGGAATAAAATATTTTATAGTTCACAAGCATGTTTAATTTCTCATTGGAGGCAACATTGTGTGATCAACGAAAAGATAATTCTCAGTTATCTTTCCGTTGATAACTGCCATTATTGAATGGATTTCCAGATACTAAAATATACAACTTATTAACGTCTGCCATGTGTTATTTCAACGTTTGTACTTTTTGTATATTTGAGAAATGTTATTTGAATTTATTTCGCAAATGTTATAATATGCTATCTGATATGCTATTAATTTAGTTGTAAAAGGAGCTAATTTTAATTGGGTTTTATGCTACATTTTATTAAAATAATTTACAAAAAAGTATAAAATCTGCAGCATAATAATTTGCATTTAAGCATATCTATTGTATTATTTGCAGTATTAAGTATGAAATTCCATTGTCTCTTTGTCTTTTCCTGGTATATTAATGTCAAAATTTGTTAAATAAATTAATATTAAACTTTAAACTGGAGATCTTTGTTTCTTAGTTTACTCTGATAAATTTGAACGAAATATCATTATAATAAAATAAAGTTGATATGAGATATCTTCTGTTTATTAGATTATCTTACTTTGAAATTTCCTTGATTAAAAAACGTAGGAAATAGTAAAAGCAGCATCTCTATAAAAGATAAAAAAAATTAATTTGTGAAGAAAACTACAGAAATTTGTAAAAAAGAGGTATTGTTTTCTGAAAAGTTATGTGGGCTCGCTAGCTTATTTGTGACTATATATAGCATGAAGCTGATTTTGATAAGAAAAAACTTAATTATTTACAAAATAAGGCAGATTGAGCAACTAAATTTCGCAAATACGCTACAAACATCAGTTTAAATGTAGAAAGATAAATATTGTTCATTTATACTGAACGTGAAAAGACTCAATCAGTGATTCCTAAATTTTACCCTTCGTCTCCTGATGTTCATCAAATTAAGAAAATGAACTAAAAATTATCTTTCTTTTAATTTAAACATGGTAATTGCGTACTGAGAAAATCATGAATTATACAAGCAAAGCCAACATAGTTCACAAGATTACAGGTTAATGTGTTAATTTGATTTTACTCATGTCTCCGTTGTAACGATATTTGCAAAATGATAAAAAATCCTTTATCACGACAAGTGTTTAAAGAGAAGGAAACACGCATTTCGTTACTAAGTTTAGATTTTTAAAAAATTTTGTAAAAATTACCTTTAGGCGATTATAAAAATAATGTGTTGTTTCTTTTAGGAAATGATGCATCTAATTCAAAGAATAACGTTTAAATTCCAATGAAAGTAATATATACAACAGGCTGAAGCTGACTTTTACAATTATTAACAAATTTCCTTAAAATTAGTTTTAATAACAAACTTTACCAAATGCACAGATTTGTTTTTAAAATTTCTTCTTAGCTTCTTAACGAATAATATGAATGAGTTTCGAGAAGTTCCATTATCAACAGTTAAAATGTATACCAAATGGAAAGCTTCGTTATTTCATTCAATCTACTGAGGCTAAAAGTAATCAAATTATTCGTCTGATCTCCCAGGAAACTCTTTAGGAAAACACAATTAAATTCTTCATATCTAGTTTAGCAAAGTCATAATCTACACGAATCATTCGCACATGTTTCATCATAAACGGAGTAAATCAATAAGTGCACCGAAGCCCCTGTAAAGATTTTAATAAACCCAAGCTTTAATAGCATTTTTGTTCGTAGATGAAACTCGCAATCAATTAACGAGTTTCAATGGAGACTACATTTTGAAAATTTTGGGGAAATGATTCCATTATTTTGTTATGACTACAGTTCTCAATTATAATTTTTTTCCGAAAAAGTAACAAAAATTGGAATAATGTTTACCCATCTAATCTCTTTCTTTAGATTGCATTGTGAGGAATGATGAAAAAACCGGGGAAGTTGGGTGAAATTGGGCTTCCTTATAAAATATCATTTTCATTTAGACATATTTATAACATTTCTGAAGAAATAATCTTGTATAGGAAAACCGTGCATTGAAAGGATTTTATGAAATAAGCTATCTATACCCTGGAAATATTTTATTCTTACATTGTAAATTGAAAACAACTTATATTATATTTTGTGACCTATATATTCCAAAATAATAATTCATTCGGAATGAAAGCTTTCTATTATCAAAATAACTTAGGAAAAATGTATAAGTTTTATTTCTAAAATAAAAAAATAATATTATGTGTTTTCACATTCATTTCTGTTTATATATATATATATATATATATATATTATAAATCTAAATATAACTTGTTATATATGATCTTACATAAACAAAGTAAACAAGACATATCATGAAGCCACTAGGCCGAGTAATTAACTAATTTCTTTTTATTATCTGTAGGAGAGTGGTGGTTACGTGCATCTCCGTTTAGGTTACAAACGAGAGTGCACAGAAAAATCCTTGTATTCTCTTGGATAAGGGAATAACATATGGACACGTGATCAAAGTGAAGGGAATATTGGGAGTTTTTAATAAGTTACGTAGGCGTTTCAGGGAAAAAAAGTCTGGTGCCAAAGAGACGCCGTCATGATTTTCTGTCGGCACGTGGAAGCAATTAAGTATTCTTTTAGTAATAAATATGCCAAAATGAGAGATTTAATATACTTCCAGCGCGGGAAAAGAACGAAAATGGAGTTTTAGAAAAGTAATTTTGGAATACATTAAGATTTTAAATATATAATATTAGAATTTGGAATAAAATTAAGTGAGATAATATTTGTGTAGTGTGTTTTCTCATCTTGATTTATGAAATTTTACTCTTTTATAACAGCATTTCCAATTATAATTATACTTTTGTTAACATGCTTTCTTATTCATTTTAAATTTCAATGACCCCAAAAGAAAATTTGCTTTCTTTCCATCTTGCGAATAATTGAAATAAAAAGTTGTTAAGCAGTATTTGTTTAATAGTTCAGAACTAAAATGAAATTTATGTAGTTGTTGTAGTTTTAATACGAAGATTAATTATTTAGTTTTTAACATATCACCTTTGCCGTGTATGGGGCCTGTTGCACGCCAAATCTTACGTAGGTGTAAACGTCCTCCCGTTGGTGTGGCTTGAAAGATTAGGGTGGGGGTGCCAGCTCAGGTGTCGGCCTTGTCATCTGTCTCTGGTTCAAAATTACGAGGTCCGTCCCAAAATAGCCCACATGTTGCTTCAAAACGGGACATTAATATAACTAAACTAAACTTATGTAATTTTTTCAAGAAAACTAGAGGGTATTTTACCTTATTAATTTGAAATTCTAAACAAATTTACAGTTGTGGAATCAAGATAGCTCATTCATTTTTTAATGAAAAAATCCTTCTATTGTGCCGTTAAGTATTTTGGCTTGTTTCTCATGCCCTAACAAATTCCCATAGCTGATAAACTGATTTCTTCCGTTGAAATTTTATGTAATAAGTTGCTGCGTTTTGTTACTGAGAACTGTTCGAAAAATTTTCTACCTAAATTACCAGCTTCTCAAACGATACATGAAATTATTTTTAGTATTACGAAATAACATTAGCCAACAACAAAATCATTACATTGATAGTGAAGCTGAAACGTCTTTCCGCTCGTTAGAGTGATGGTCCGCTGAACTTTTTTGAGACACAAAATACCGTCAGATTTGAATCGCCAATAACTACGAGGGAAGAATGGTTGACCCCACAACGGATAGATCATATCTGTAAGAGTTCGTCGAATAGTATTTGTTTTGCCTGTGACGTCATCGTACCTGTGTAGGCGCAAGCGCGTGATTGTTATGAATTAGCTTTATCTAAGGTTATAAATAAGTGTAGTGTGGAAACGCGTTTAGTTAAGAGGTTGATTCTGATGTCATTTTAAAGAGCTTGAGGAGTATTACTAGGACCCTAGGAGTAAGTTAGACAATAAGAATGTTTATCAGAATATAAGTAAAAATCGGCATTAAATTGAAAATTTCAAACTCCGCATGTTTTATGAGTATAACGTTAAGAGTTTGCTTTCGAATTGTACGAAACTTATAGAATACTTGACAATACGTTAAAGAAACATTGTGTTAAAATTTGTTTTCAAAAATTTGAATATTACGGGACATATGAGTGTGGAATATTATAAAGAATAGATTTCTTGATTAAAGGTTGTACTCACCCGATTGTAGATTAGATAGCGAAACTCACTCTAAAAAAATCAAATTAGTAATCCAATATGGATGCAAGCCAAAGAATTCCACTTTTTGGTTTTCACATCTTTTAATCGTCATTTTGTTACATTAATAGAATGACACATTTCTTCGAAGATTTAGCATGGTTTAACAAGACATATTTTTTCGATTCATGATTAGAATAGATTTTTTTTTATAACGAAATAAAAGCTCGCTCAGGGCGAACCAAAGAGTCAGAATATCTGGCGTGGGCGTCACAACAGTCAGAGTTCGAATAGCGAAAGCGAGGGTGTAACCGGAAGAGGGTTCAAGAATTTCCAAGAAGGGGGTGAAAATGGGGCTACACAGACATCCGCTATCAGTCCAAACTGAGTATCAAGGAGGTGGTGGCCTCTGGGGACTTTTTTCTTGTGGAAACTGAACATCCTCCCGCCCCGGGAGAATCAAGGATATCTTAGAAATGGATCGAGTGATTTCTCCATCATGAGTCCGGACTACGACCACTCGAGTTCGGGCATCTTGTCCTGGAAATGTCTTGACGATTCTACCAAGGATCCAGTGGAGTGGAGAGCTAACAGGGTCTTGCACGAGGACTAAGTCGTCAACCTGGAGATATCTTTTCGGTGAAGCCCATTTTGGACGATGCTGTAGATGATGCAAGTATTCTCTGGACCATCTCGACCAGAACTGCTTGCGTTGATCTTGAATTGTCTGCCAACGAACAGAGAGAGTTAGTTTCGGTTGCGCATTTGTAGGTTCTGGCAGATCTAGAAGAGACGATCGGATGAGGAAGTGGCCGGGAGTGATTGCAGAAATATCAGAAGGATCGCTTGACAAAGGAGTCAGAGGTCTTGAATTTATGCAGGCTTCGATTTGGCAGAGGAGTGTGGTCATTTCCTCGAAATTTAAGATGGTAGACTTGCAGACTCTTATGAGATGGTGTTTTGCCAGTTTTATTGAGGCTTCCCACAAACCGCCATGATTTGGGGAATATGGAGGGATGAAATGCCATTGGATATAATTGCTAGTGCAAAATTGCTGAATCTCTGTTCCTTTGGCAATGTTGAAAAGATGCCGAAGGTGATTAGCAGCTCCCTTGAAGTTCGTCCCATTGTCGGAGTAGATGTCAGATGGTAACCCTCTACGGGATAGAAACCGCCGTAACGCAGCAAGGAAGGCAGCTGTCGAAAGATCAGAAACAAGCTCGAGTGAACTGCTTTGGACCACATGCAAATGAATAAAGCAACGTAAGATTTGAATTTCACTTTACTTCTGATGACATTTGGTTTAGTAAGAAAGAGTCCACAAAAGTCAACTCCAACTCTTTTAAAATGCCGATCAGGAGTTATTCTTACTGAAGGCAAGTCACTCATGAGTTGTTGGCAAGATTGTGATTTTGCTCGTCTACAAGTTAGACACTTATGACACTCTTGACGTACAATTGAAAGGGCGTGTGAAAACCAGAACTTTTGTCTCAACAAGGAAAGTAAAAGTTGGGGACCTGCATGTAAATACCTCGTATGGTTCTCCTTAATGATGGAACGAGTCAGATGATGATCTTTAGGAAGGAGCATTGGATGCTTCTGATTGATGTTAAGAGTACTATGATTAGATAGTCGTCCACCAACTCGAATAATGCCAGATTTGTCTAGGAATATGTTGAGAGCTAAGAGTTTACTGTTACATGGGAGTGGTTTGTTTTTACGCAACATGTGAATCTCGACACTGAATTCTTGTTCTTGCAGAAGCTGAATTATAAGATTTTCCGCATCAACCAATCCTGCTGCAGTCAAAGGACCTGAGAATTTCTTGGAAGGAGAACGAATGTTGCGGACAAATCTGAAGCAATAGGCCAATATACGAGTTAGTTTTGAAAAAGATGAAAATTTAGTGATGAATTCTGCAATAGGCTTGACTTGAGAAACAAACGACAAAGAGTCATTGATGTAAGTTTCATCGTTATCGTGAGATGGAGTTTCATTTGCAATGAAGTTTGGCAGGTGTTTGTCATGAAGCCACTGTGGACCAGACCACCACAAATCATGCTGTGATAATTTTTCAGGCATTAAGCCTCTAGATGCACAGTCAGCCGCATTAATTTTTCCTGGGATATAATTCCAGTTTCCATTGGGTATTAGAGAATGAATTTGATTGACTCGATGGGTTACGAATTGGTTACCCTTCGAAGGAGGAGATGAAATCCAACAAAGAGCAATTTGAGAGTCAGACCAGGGAAAAGTGCTATGAATTAGCACTGAAATTGAACTGATGACTGATTAATAAAGTTGAGCAAGTAACAAGGCAGAGCAAAGTTCAAGTCTGGCAATTGTAAGTTGTTTGAGTGGTGCGACTCTTGTTTTAGCTGCAACAAAAGTTACAAAGATTTCACCTGTGTCAGTTAAAACGCGAATATATATGACTGCAGCATAGGCTTTTGAAGAGGCATAACAAAATCCATGTAATTGCACAATAACAGATTCTGAATAGACGTTCTTTAGATATCTTGGTAATTTGATATCCTTTAGAAAAGAAAGTTCAGATTGAAATGTCTTCCAAGTTTTAAGAATTTCATGAGGAATACCAGCGTCCCAAGACAACTGATTTTTCCATAAGTCTTGCATTAAGATTTTAAGAACTATTGTGGTAGGAGAAAGGATACCGAGTGGGTCGAAGATTCTGGCAATTAGAGAGCAGTTGACGCTTAGTGAGCACTTCTTGTGGGTCAGTTATTTTAATTTGCAATGTGTCTTGGTGAGAATTCCAATGAACACCAAGAATCTTAACTGAAGAACTTTCATAGATACTTATTTCATTTTTTTGCAATTTGCATTCTGCAGGAATGCCATCCAGAACATCCACGATATTAGATGCCCACTTTTTTAAAGTGAATCCTCCTTTTTGTAGCACGATTAATTTCAGAAACCAAGACTTTTGCATGAGAAACAGAGTTTGCTCCAGTTAAAAGATCGTCGACATAGAAATGTTCCCTAATGATTTTACAAGCTTCGGGAGAAGTTGACATTTCATCAGCTGCTAACTGATGTAAGGTGCGAATAGCAAGTTAAGGGGCACACGAAGTGCCATAAGTTACAGTTAGAAGTCTATAAGTAGAAGTCTACAAGGAAGTCATTTTGTTACATTAATAGAATGACACATTTCTTCGAAGATTTAGCATGGTTTAACAAGACATATTTTTTCGATTCATGATTAGAATAGATTTTTTTGATAATGAAATAAAAGCTCGCTCAGGGCGAGCCAAAGAGTCAGAATGTCTGGCGTGGGCGTCACAACAGTCAGAGTTCGAATAGCAAAAGCGAGAGTGTAACCGGAAGAGGGTTCAAGAATTTCCAAGAAGGGGGTGAAAACGGGGCTACACAGACATCCGCTATCAGTCCAAACTGAGTATCAAGGAGGTGGTGGCCTCTGGGGACTTTTTTCTTGTGGAAACTGAACAATGAGCATTTGTGGTAAATAATATTTTACTGCCCACACGCGAAATGTAGTTATATATACTATCAACAGATGGCGCCATCAAATGACACTCTAAATAAAACATAAGAAAGGCGCAATTCGGGGCCTCGCCGTACATTTTTCGTGGAAACGTCGGGATAATATCATAAAACAAGTATTTCGTATTAATATGTAATTTAATTATCATTCTCTTTTATACAATATTTACACAGAGTAGTATAATGGTTACAGAATATGTAAATCAAAAGTTTATTGCATGCAGCAAGGGCCTGTGGAAGCTTGAGACTTGTCTATTCTGTAACGATTGTACTACTCTATGTAAATATTGTATTAAAGAGATTGATAATTAAATTACATATTAATACGAAACACTTGTTTTATGATTTATCCCAACGTTTCCACGAAACATCTATGCCGCGGATCCGAACTGCGCACCTTTCTTATGTGTTTTTCTATCTTAGATTTTTATCATCTGTCATTACGATATTTCGGATAGAGGATTGGCGACTTCTACGAAAATGTCTGTGCAGAAAATGAAGAATCCAATTTTCAATCTAGCAAGCACGTAATATTGAATGCTAAGCGAAAGTTAGGAGGATTCTTTTCTTAATTAAATTAATTTAACGCCACAATTAATATTAGCAATATATTAAAACTTATAATGCAAACTTCTGCAAATTCCTTTCAACTTGTTACATCGCTTTTATTCTCCAATTGTGTCTCTGAATGATTGAAATGATAACATCCATTGCAATGCAATATAAAACAATAAATAAGAAGATGCTGTTTTTCTTTGCAAGTCATTCTCATGTATATAATATCAAACAATAAATGAGAGGATGCTGTTTTCCTTTGCAAGTCATTCTCATTTATACAATAAATAACAATAGATAAGAGGTTCTGTTTTTCTGTGTATGTCATTTTCATTTATATAACTTAAGGAATAAATAAGAGGATTCTGTTTTTCTTT